>APFE030872599.1:20451-60549 GCA_000404065.3 Pinus taeda
AATAAATGATTATATAAAATAATTAATAAAGTAAGAAAATGTGCCTTCGAAATTTCAAAAAGTTCAGGTCAGTTTATTTCTTTGGAAATACCATATAAATTAAAACCTGGAGTGGCGTTTGTGCTTGTTAGATTTTATGTTGTTTAAAAATTCTCAAATTGACTTTGGATGAAATGGACAGGGAAAGGGCCAAGGAAAAAAGTTACATTGATCTTCCAAGTCCATGAGAAACTAGGAAATATATGGTTAGGAGAATGAACAAGTATCGGCAATGTCAAGCATGATAGCAATTCTGATGTGATTTCTTGTGGGAAATGATTTTTAGTTTTGGATTTTTTTAGATCACTTTGAAAAAGCAAAGTTTGTACATTTTTTTGAAGTTTAGTTAGCAATTTTGTATTTTCATTATTAGGTTTTATGGATGTTTTGTGTAATAGTGTATGGGATATTTCAACAATAATATTGAAATTTTTTTTGGTCTGAAACAATTATTTCATTAATTGGAAACTTATACCTTACTTGAAATTCTTTGTTGATTTATTTGTGTTCTTTAGTGATAATTATTAATTGTGAACTAATTTACAATTGGTAACTTGTAAACTCATTTATTCATGCATCTTACTTAAGGTTTGTTATCACTCTTTATTTGAAGTTCATGTCCACTTTCCAATCTACTCTAATATTCTTTGTATCTCTTGCTTAATGTATTTCCATCAATTGATTTAACTTGCATTTCATCAAAATTATTATTTGGGTTTCCCTTCTTGTTTATTTTGTCCAATACCTAATTCTCACTCAAACCGAACAGACAATGGAAGCAATATTCTGAATGAGACTCTTATCCCAAATATGTGAGGTCCTCTAACCAAAGAGATCCTCTAACTGTTGGTGGTGCATTTCGCCCCATCAACAATACATTAAACTGGTATTAAAGTAGTCTTAATTGTTGGAGTAGTCTTAATTGTTGTGGCATTGTACTCTTTATAGGTAATCTCAATTGATTAGGGTTTAGTCAATCAATTATTTGGTTGTGCAAGAAAACTAGAAATGAACCTCAACAAATTTGATTAGGAAAAATCAACTAGGAACAAGTTACTAATTCTATTTAATGGGAAGACACGCTGAGTCTATAGGTTGATGAAAGTTGAGAGCAATACTGAGTAGTCAAAGTCAGTGCAACCACCAACAAAAATCGATGATTTACTTGAGTAATCTAAGAATTCATTGTAGCACATATGGGTATTCCCGAATTAGACAAGTGATCGCCTTGTTGGTAGAATCAACTATACCTAGAAATGGATGGGGAATTTTGAGATCTAAAATAAGCCTTCCAAAAATTATAATAAAATATTCTAAATTGGTCATTTTTTGAAGGTGAATAAGGGGAGGGATATATTTACAATTCATCTTTTTTTTACTAGAATCCATATAATTATGGTTAAGTTGCATTAGAAATCTATGATTTTTTTTTATTGATGTGACTAAAAAGAAAAAATGTATACAACCCCAAATTTAAAAATATATCATATGCTTAACAATCGATGCTTTTGCCTTTTATCCTCCACATAATTATTACTTTTCAAAAAAAAATCATTTTGTATTATATCGTTTAACCATTAAAAACTTGAAATAAAATATAACTTATTACTTCTTATTACTTAATTAAACAAATCCTTTAATTTTTATGGAATTAAAAAACATACAATAATACATAATTAAACTATATATTTTATGCAATTAAATATAATTATTTTAATATAATAATACGTATTATTTATATTATGTAATATTTACATAATAGAGTTTAAAAATCCATATTTTTTCTAAAATAATGAAAATCCCAAGATTTTGCCAAAATTGCAAAATTTTTAGAAATGGGTTACAATTGTCAAGGCTTATAGTTTAGGTGGATATGATCTTGATGGTGTTGATCCTTCCACCATAAAATAAATGATACAAACATTCCAAAAATCATTTTAAAAAAAAAGTAATAATGGCGAAAAAAATTTCTGTGCAAAATTGTACCCTGTGTAGCCTTACATAATATTTAATTCATAAAATTAAAAATTAAAATTTTAGTAATACATTAAAACAAATATAATATAATACATATTATAGCCTTAGTCTAACTTGTAGAGGAAATGACTTTTTTCATTACGACATTATTTTTAGTTAATTTTATTCAAAATTTGCTAAATTTTAAAAACTTTAAATTTAAGTTGTTTATCTGTACAATTGATGCTTAAAATTTTTCAGGTGTTGAATCCAGATAAAAACATTATTTTCTAAAAGTTATACTAAACTTATATTTATTTATAATATTTTAATAAACTAAATATTTTCAAAAAAAAAAACTATAAAAAAAAATGTTATTAGTTAATATTTTTTTCTTATAAAATAAGTAATTACTTTTGTATAAATATTATATAAATTTTAATTAAATTTAAATTATATTACATTTTAAAATATAAAAAGTGTTTTCCTACTGAAAGATATTATTTTATTTTAAAATAAATAATAAGTCGTTTCTATCTTAAATGATTGTTATATTTATTATTTGAATTGAATTTGATTTATGGTATTATTATTTGATTTGAATTGAAATTATATAAGTAATTTAATTGGTTATATTATAAAAAAGATTATTTCCTTCTGCTTGTGTATTATTATATATTTATAATAATATTGGAGTTTTTTTTTTTAGTTTTTTTAAAATAAGATTTCATTTACCACTTAATAACTTATAATTAAATTTAAGATTTCATTCACCACTTAGAACTTAATAACTAAGTATTTTTAACTTAATCTATGCTAAATTACCCCTAATAGATAACGTTATTTTCTGAAATGTGGTCGGTATTTATAAATTCCTTTAATATAAGATTCTTTAGATCATAGCTAAGGATATACAACCACAACCATGATCTTCAACCATCTATATGGATTCAATATGTTTTCTATTACGGTTTTCTATGAATATAAATAGAACATAATATGAGGAGATAATGATGATGCACAATGAATCTTTATGATGGGTAGAGATCACGTAATGTATGAATGCATTGGCCTTAGGTGTGATCCAAGGTTAACATTTATTTTAAACAAGTTGTAATATTTAATGGAGTTGACTAATGAGTGGAGTAATTGCTCAGATGGCCAAAAGTGGCCGGAATCCGGGTAAAAAAATTCAAAAAATCTTGTAGACACAGTGTTTGAATCATGTTTTTGATGGTGGAAATGGATTCAACACCATCAAAAACGTCTAGGACACCTAAAAATTTGAAGTTTAACAACTATAACTTGGATCTACAAAAATCCTTGGCTGGTTTTCTCTAAATATGATCGAAATTTCCATAACTTTCTAGGCAATTCCTCTAGCTAGTTAGACCACGACATATTTAATTGAAAAGATTGGTTGATTTTCTCAATTAAAGGTTTCCAAGGTAAAATCTATGTGTGTTGTGTGAATATTTATGTTGTGGCATTATATTTTTTTTAAGTTCTCCCGTGATATTTCAAGGTTTATGTTAATTGAGCTTCTAGTTTGGTTTAAATGTCTAGTCGTCTCTATATTTTGACTTTTTGGAGTTGAGGTATAAATAAAGTGTGTTAATTCCAACATCTAGTATTAGAGCTCATTTTGTATTTAGAGGGGCATCTCTATAATCAAAAGTTTTGAATTTTGGACCTATATTTTCTCAAGAGTGTTACCCTTGATTTGATTAGAGATAAGCTTATTCTAGTGAGATTCTTAATGTAAAACTTCAATTAAATAACATTTTCTAATAGCACAAGGATTGAGATTGAAACTTTTTATGGCTAGTATTTTGGGACTTGAAAGATTAAAATGGAGGATCTCTTCATAAATCTAGAATAGTGGATCATTGTGCATCTCAAAACACCTTCATCTGACATGTTAATGGAAGAATGGAAGAAACTGAAAAGAAAGGCAAGGAGTAGTTTTCGACTTTGTCTCATAGATTCAATGTTGATGAATGTCTTGGGCGAGACATTACTAAGGCACTATGGAATAAGTTAGGAAACTTATGCCAACCAACATAGATCCATCTTAAATACGGATCTAACATGAGCCGAGAGGGATCTAAATTCAAGTGCAATTTTTTTTATGAGCCCACATCATTTAAATCTTTTTTATAGTTATTTTAATTTTTTTATTATTAGAGTTTTAATTTTTATTTTATTTTTTGGTCCACATGAGAAAAATTTCAACTTTGATGACGGAAATAGGCTATACATCACACTAGGTTGTAGAATCATACTCCGTTGTAGAATGAGCCTCTTCGGTCAATAAATTTTTTTGGTGAATAAGTTGTTTCCTTAGAAGAAATTGTACCTTGCGAGGATGACAAAGGGTGATTTGGTCATAGAACATCTGCATGCATTCAACTATGATTAAGTGTTTATATCTTTGTTAGAAGAGAAGAGAAGTTATCAATCTATTGTGTTCTTTACCAAAACCATGGATAGTCTAGACGTGGATATTTAGATAAACATAACCACATTGACTCTTGATGATATGGGGGAATTTCTATTATTGGAGGAGATGAGGAAAAGTAACTTGGAATGATTCACCAAATATGAATTGTCCATGACAGGTATGGGTATATCAAGGAAAAGGAAAATACTCTAAAGGGAGGTCTAGCTCAAAAGGAAGATATAAGTCTCCAACTAAGTCAATAAGAAGATGTTGGAAATGTGGTAAATCAAGGCATTATAAAATATATGTAAGTCAAATATTGCTAAACAAAACTAAAGGAAAACTAAGGGAATGAATGAGTAGAAAACTATTTGTATTTTTTTAAATAATAAATTCACCTCAAAAAAATAAAAATATTTACATTAGCATTTGTAGTTTTTTCTTTTACTTTTATAAATGTTTCCTTTACCTTTTTTCCCTTGCATCATTTTTATGTGATTATGGTTTCTTATTTTATTTTAATTCTATTAACATTTCAACAACATATTATATAATATAATATAAACTAATGTTTAATAACATATTATATTGTTAGATCTAAAGCTTTTATGATCCATAATGTGTAGAAGAAAAAAAATTCAAATTAATCAAATATTAACTATATGATTAATCTGAAAGGACTTTCTTCAACATATTATATAATATAAACTTAGTAATTAATTTTTTTAGATTAATTTTAAAAAATTTCTCTTATTTATAATCTTTTACACAATTAATTCATCATCATCTTTCATAAATCAGGCTGATTAGTTTGAAACGTAAAGAATGGAAACAAAATTTCTATGAAAGAAGTTTCTCAACATGTCTGTATTCTTTAAATTATCTAATTCGTCATAAGTCAACGGCTTCTTTCTCTTCCCCATTCAACGAATGTTGAGGATGCAAACTCACAACTACATGCAACATTTTAAAAAACATGAGCATGTCTCTAGGAACCCATGTGATTTTTTGGACATCATTTTTGTGTAAGTGCGAGTTCCCTTTTCTAAGAGAAAAAATATATATTCATATTTCATAATTAAAGATAAATTATCTATTCATATAGGATTTAAACTTTAGAGTATAGTTGTTACATATTTTTTATTCACTTAAAATTATATAATTTTTTGTAATATTTTTTTTGATATGGTCAAAATTTTCTCATAAGATATATTTATGTATTTTCCTTCCCATAGGATATGCTCATGGTATGGTGTGATTTTTCTAGTGGATCCATATAGAGTACATGATTTTGCAACATTTTTCTCTCTAGATCCCTCGGTGTTCAATGTGCTAGATTTATTGATTAATTAATTTTTTGGAATCTTAAAATGGTATTAGAGTTGGGCATCGTGCCAGCTTAAGGGTTTTATACAAGGAACTTCAATGAGTTTTATTCTCACCCTAGCCAACATTTTCATCTTTTGTGGTATCTTTTTTTTTTTTTTTTGGTAGGTAAGCACCCACAGGGGATTTGAATCAGTGGCCTATCACAAGGAGTGCCTTAACGGTGCACCCATTCACCGTCAATCGAAAGCCCCATGGACTTATCTTTTATGGTATCTAATATCACCCTAGTTGGTATCTTTTAGAAGTTTTCTTACTGCCAATTAGAGGAATGAGTGTTGATCTATATTGAGGCGGGCAAAGGGTTTTGCAATTAAAAAAAATACAAAATAGAGACATTCATTTTTCTGGGGTTATTTGGGGTACAACTATTTCTTGAGGTTGAGGATTCCATCATATTGCATAAGGTCATGAATTGTTGATATCTGAATCGTTCCAAAAAGGGCGTTGGCCTATTGTATATCTTTTTTTAGTAGGAAAAAACCGCCTGTTTTGTATTATATTCAGAAAATACATATATATGATAACATAAACAACATCATAGTCCTGATAGTATATCCTTTATCTGGCTGATCATGAAACTAAATATATGCTCATTTTAACAGCGTCTGCCATTTCCTAGATATTTCTCTGATTCTCAGGATGAAATAGAGAAAACAATAATACACATATTTTCTAGAAATTACTCCATATAGAGTAGTCTATCAAATGTCTTTTTTATACAAGACCATATACAAAACATATACAAAAAAGTAATACAAAAAGTTGTTTCAAGGTACTTATCTATGTTGATGTATTGCTCGGCTAACAAGGAGTGTAGAGCTCTATCATCGCATGTCAATGCTTTTTGCTTCTGTCATTATTGTCCCCATTTTTATCTGAAAGTGCATACCTTCTTTTGTGGCCATTAGTCCCTTTTTTGACATTTCATATGCATTCTTGTTATAAGCTCTGTTGATGTGTTGTATGGAAGACTGTTGAAGTGTGATCCATAGGCTTTGAATACAGTTCAACCAGCCTTGTAGGGAGTTTTGTTGGATATTATTCTTCCCCAAAATGTGATCTACAATACATTTGGAATCTCGATAGATTTGTATTTGTGGGATATCCAAACATTTGGTAATCCATAATAGCCCCCACAAGGCAATTGCTTCGGCTTTCATACTTGTTCCCTCTCCCGCATTCCATTGTATCCAGAATTCTTGATCTTCCAAACCCTTTAACCAAATTCTACATCTGCATCTCCCTCCTTGGGATGCCCCATCAAAAAATCCAGTCGAGTAATTGATATCATGTACCATCCCTTTATCTTCCTTTTCTTTTTTCTTGGTACCAACTCCCTGATCTGATTTGGTCCACTGTTCTATGTACTCACAAATCAAGTCTTCTCTCCATCTTCTAGTACCAAAGATCAAGTGATTGCTGCCTTTCCAGATCTCCTAGAAGACAACTAGTGAGAGCAATTTTCAGCTGATGCGTTGTGTACTCCATCATTTTAAACATCCATCAATTGTATTAAAATGAATATATGGTATCTTCTTATTGGTAGTGAAGTGCTTCCAGATACTAATAGAACTTGGAAAATGTAAGAATAAATGGTAGTTATCCTCTCCTTCCTTCCTACATAGGTAGCAAATCCCAGATCCATGTTGGTTCCTCTTTTGAAAATTTTCCCATGTAAGGTTCTTATTTCGCCATGTTAACCATAGGAAAATGATAATCTTTATGGGAATATTTGTTTTCCAGAACTTATAGAACCAGCATCTGTCTGGAATCTGTAGCTCCTTCATACACAATTTGAAATAGCAATATGCAACTTCAATCTCTCCGAATTTCTTCTTTTTACCCGTCCAGATAATACGATCCCCTTTGCTGTCATAACATAACCCTGTGCCTTTTAAAGATTTTACAAGTTGGCTCCATTCCAGTTCATATTGTCCTGTGAGGTTCAGATGGATGGGATCCAACCAGACTGGAATATTGCCTCTCCATTCACGGATCATTTGGTTCAATAGAAATATACCTTTCCTATTCGGGTAATTTATTAATTCTGCTATACCAAGTGGATCCTCATAGGAACCTAAAATACGGTCTTTGCCAAATATAATTATGTTTCCTGTACCGAAAAGCCATCAGATATTCTGAAGTAAAATGTCTTTTACCTTATTGAAGTTGTTCCATATCTTGGATCTGATTTTTTTTCCAATTGATCCCTGTCTCATCCAGCATGTAAATTTTTTATTCTTCGGGTACTTGAACTGGATCAATTTACCCCATATGCCATTACTGGAAATTCCTCGCCATATTGATTTTAGAAGCAGCGCCCAGCCAAATATTTTGACATTTATAATACCTCATCTACCCAACTTCTTTGGTCTTTTGATCCTATCCAATTTGACCAGATGATATTTAAAAATTTTACTTGCCCCTGACCAAATGAAGTTTTCCATTATGCGATTGAGCAAGTTTATAATCATATGCGAGATGTGGAACATGTGAGCCCAATAGACCCCCAATTGTGTGAGGACTGACTGTGTGAGAGTGATACGACCTCCCATTGATAAACATCAGTGTTCCCAATCATTAATTATCGAATGGAATCTATCCATGAGCCACATCCAATCTACATTTTTGTAGTTCCCAGGCTTTAGGTGATATCCAAAATATTTCATTCCAATGTCCAAGTTCTCTACTTTGACCCCAAAATTCCTCTGAATATAGATGATATCATCTAGGTTGCAGGACCCATATAGAATGATAGATTTGTATTCATTTAGAACAAGGCCAATTACTCTTCCAAACTTCTTAAAAATTAAAGACAATGTGAGCCATTTAACTCTGTTGACCATACCCATCAACAGGATATCATCTACAAAGAAACTGTGAGAAATAGAAATATGATTGCTAATTTTTAGCGCTTCAAACTGTCCTGTAATCACTGCTTTTTTTATTATCAAACTTAAGCCATCCATTACCAGTGTGAAGAGTAGGGGGACAGAGAGCACCCCTGTTTAAGTCCCCTACCTGCTCCAAAGAACCTTGATGGGTACCCATTTATTACCACATCATACCAGATTGTCGTGACACATCCCATTATCCATTCTGCCATATTTTTTCTTATGCCTATTTTATGATGGACCAATATCAGATAACTCCAGTCTAAACAGTCATAAGTATTTTTTGGGTCCACCTTCATAACTGTTGCATTCATATTTTTTGTCTTAATAGTGTGCATGCATTCTTGAGAAACTGCCACTGCATCATGAATTATTCTATTGTTTAGAAATCCATATTGCTCCAGTGAAATGAATTTTGATAATGAAGCCTTGATCCTGATGGCGAGATATAATCTTGTAAGTAATATTGCATAGAGAAATTGGGCGGTATTCAGCAAAGGTGACAACCTCCGTCTTCTTTGGAATAAGAGTAATATAGGTAGAATTTAAATGAGGATGTATAGTTCCCATAGTTCTAGATTCTTCTATCACATTTAGAAGATCCTTCTGAAAGATGTCAAAGAAGTGGACCAAAACTTCCACTGTCCAGCCATCCAGGCCCAGGATTTTGTCTCCCTTCATCAATTTTATGGCCTGGGTCAATTCCTCCACCATAATAGGCTTAAACAGCTCCATGTTGTCATCCTCATTAAACATTGTAGGATATTCATTTACCGCCTAGACCTGTGAATCTGCATCCTCCCTATGATGTGTCCCTCCCTGGTTTCACATCCCTATGCCTATAGGTGTATGTGTTAAGCATGTAGACAAATTTACGCATGCATTGCCACTACGTGGCTAGACCATACCTATTGGTGAATGCTCTAAGCCTACAGCTACTCCCTGCATGCTTTTCCTCTACGTGGTAAGACCTGCCTCATACTTCACCTGGGTTGACGCTTGGCATATCTCATACACATAATGTCCGTTCACAGACTTTCTATTTCCTTATGTCCCATCTTTTGGTTGCTACTGGAGGTTCTAGCTCCATATCAAGCCACCTCCAGGGAGGATGAGACTGAGCGTTCTATGGCTCCTTTCCATATTCTCTCTGTCTAGTTTCTATTCTATTCTTCTGGAATATTTCCTATTGCAGCTGTAATTCCTACTAGGCAGGTCCTATAATATTGATATTGATATTTGACGCTCAATTCAATCGATCCATGGTGCTCTCCGCTAAGTAATGCTTGAGGTACAGGTTAGTATACATATGTTTAAGTTTTTATAATCCTGTTTCAACTCTATAATGGCATAAGATAGGACTCTCTCTTATATGGTATTCTACTCACTTCATGGTTTTTAAAGAAGCATATATCTATAATATGTTAACACAACTCCCTAATATATGTCGGGGTTAGCTTTCTTAGATTGGTGAGGGACTATTATCATTTTCCTTAAGAAATTCTTCATCATTTCCAAACCATGTTCAGACTTTCGTCTCAGGATAGGTCCTTGGTGGTGTGTGTATGAGATTTAATGTTGCTGCATTGTATGCCCAGATTCGTCCTCCTGAGACATATTCTGCGCAGGGGCATTCTGCATATTTTCTACCGTCGGATAATTTGAATTTTCCGTCACCGGTGAACAGGTGCCGATTGTTTAGGTGGTCCTCTTTACTATATCTGTTTCTTTGTTTAATAACTGCAGCCATTTCCCTTGTCCCCATAAGTGTTCTGAGGGCTCAATCTTATCTATTCGTCAGGAGGGAAGTTTCTAGTGTCATGTGAGACTCGTCATTGGCAATCTCTCCTTAAATTCCTCACCTGAACCCTACCATATCCAGACGATGTTGTACTTCCGTCTTTGACTAATCTGGTTTTTTATCCTTCTTTATAATAAGCCTTGCGGTACTTTCTTGGGCGGCATATCTCTGAGGATCCAGTTTTGGTCCTTATGATCTCTTAAGCTGTCCTTGTACATGGATTTTCCTTCTGACAACTCTGTGGCCTCAGCTTTAGTGAGGGCCACAGAAGAAGCGGAAAAATACCATGTCAAACAGTCTGCAAATGCTAAATGGGCTGCCACGTTGTATGAGGATATTATTCCATTGACTCAGAAGGAACAATCATCCAAAGATGATGATTTGCGTCACCCTTCGAACCGCAAACAATATCGGCCGGTTAAAACATCTCCTCCACCTAAAGCTATTAACATGGACGACCCCCTATTATTCGACAGAATATCAAGTTTGCAAAAGCGAGCCCTTGTGGGTCGCTGGCACTTCCCGTCTATGGAGGAGTCTCACTTTAGGAACTGGATTGCAACCAAATGGTCTTCCCTTCTTGGATATGCCCCTACCATTGTTAAACTTATGAACAATTGGTTTAGTTTTCACTTCCTTCGGGATCGTGATTTAGAGTTCATCTTCTCCGATCGAAGTTTTCTGGCTCTTCACAGGTGGTACATAGGTTTTAATCCTCTGAGATCCACCCCTCAAAACAATTACATTTGGCTTAAGCTGCTGGGATTGCCCATTGAACTATGGAATAAGGAATCTATGGAGAAAATCGGTAATGTTGTTGGGAAATTCATTTATGTTGACCCCAGTTGTATCGGCACAAAGAATAAACGCGTTGCATGGGTCCTTATCGAGAAGGGATTTAGGGGCGGTTTTCCTGAATCTATTGATTTAAATTGGAATATGTCTAATGTCCATCAGCATTTAGACTATTGGGGAGTACCTTTTAGGTGCTTAGCGTGCCATAGAACTGGCCACCTCCTCCCTCAATGCCCTCGCAGACATGTTGTAAGACACAGAAGTAAGTATACAATGGAGAAAAGAGATGGTTTTTCATCTGCAAGTGAACATCTAGGACATAATCTCAATGTTGACCCTTTACAGGGATCATTTAATCCTAAATATCTTCTCTCTCCAAGCAAACATAAATCCAAATATAGATCTTCTGGCTTCCTGCATTCTCGTTCACTTTCTGTTGGTCCACATGGGCGGGTTAATGTACCTAATGAATGCCGCCCTCGATCTGTTTTTACACCCAAGCACTCTCTTCAGCCATCCACTGACTTGCCTTCTCCACAGTTGGGCTTCCCCATGACCCCCTATCCTCCTGAAACATCCCATGATGTCGCCATTCCCCTCCCCCTGCAGATCAATAAAGCGTCCTTGGCTGGTCCATCACAATCCATACTATATATATCATCATCTCCTCAGTCCCCTGTTAACAAAATCCACCTCCCCTCTGGAAACCCTTCTCTTGCCAGGACTCGTAGAGCAGAAGCAAAAGGGAAGGCTATATGCGAATCTTACACCCCATTCAACTGTTCGCAATCATCTGAGATTAATTCCTTTGACTGTGATTTATATCTACTGTTACAAAAGGCTTCATTAAATCTGAAACCCCTCACTATACATAAACCTGATTGCTCCCCCTCCCCTGTAATTAGCCCAAAATCGGCAGGGAACATAATGGTCCACCCCAAATAAAAGCGAGGAAGCAGACATTTTCGTGGGAGAAAGGGTAGGAAGGAAATGTCTTCCAAGGAACTAAATTTGATTGATATTCCTATATCAGAAATTGCTGAGGATGATTTTCTCTGCAAGAGGGCCTCTTAGAGCAAGCTGGCGATCTGACGGTTGCAATGTATAACATCTTGTCCATGAACATACGGGGCTTAGGAGCCGGCCCTAAACATATGGCCCTGAAGGATCTGTTTCGCTCCACAAAGTCTAGAATGCTTCTGATTCAAGAAACAATGCATGACCGATCACAAACCATCTCTTATTTCAGAAGGATGTTTCCTTCTTGGGACATGGTGGCTACCGATGTTATAGGATTGTCTGGAGGTTTAGCTATTATATGGGACCCTAAATGGATTCAAGCTGTTGCATTTCAATGTTTTGCTGGCATTCTCATTTTAGCCTATTTTCGTTATTATCGTGAACCGGTGAATATTTTAGATATATATGCCCCATATAAACATCGTTATCCATTTTTGGAAAAGTTTCTTTCTTCTGAATTCCTGGATATCGATTCCTTATTGATAGGAGGTGATTTTAATTGCACATTATGTAATGATGAGACTTGGGGCAATGGTAGGAAAATTGATCCAATCGGCCGCATGATCCAGAATGCAATCATCCAAAATAATTTCATAGATATTCAACCAGTATGACGTGGACCTACATGGGATAACGAGCGGTCAAATGACTCATTCTTGGCTAAAAGACTTGATAGATATATCATCCACGGAAAGCTGATCGACAGATTTGGTCCTCCTCTAATGAAAATTATCCCTGATCATATATCAGATCACCGACCAATTTATATTCAATGGAATGATATTGGATGAAAATTTGGTTACCCTTTCAAATTCAACCGTACATGGCTCTCTGACGAACATTTCAATCAGTTCATGAAGGAGACGTGGCAGCATTACACAGGGCCGCTTCAACATCAGTCACAGGATTTTATTAACAGTATGGCACTTCTTCGCAGTAATGTTAAAAAATGGTAGCGAGAGAAAGTGGAATCAAACAGAAAGGAGCTGAAAGATATAGACAAAGAATTGTAAATCTTATCCACACACTTTAAAAGTGATTCCTTATCTTCAAATATACGGAAACGAATATGGGACCTTGGGAAAAAGAAGCAAAAGATATTAGCAGAGGAGGAATCCACCTGGTGTCTCAAGAGTCATGCCATATGGCTTAAAGAAGGAGACAAAAACACCAAGTTTTTTCACAGATTTGCTAACAGAAGAAGGCAGGTTAACACGATTTGGGAAATAAAGGATGAAGCTGGTAAATCTTTTTTTACCGAGGAGGATATAACTCGTGAAGCTGTAAAGTACTTCAAAAAGGCATATAGCAGAGATATCGATAGTCACATTGAAGATATCCTTTGGGGCATTGATCTATACCCCTCTATGTTTGACCAAAACCAAAATGTTGCCCTTTTCTCAGAAGTCACTGAGGATGAAATTTTGGCCACGATGAAATCATTCCAGAAGGATAAATGCCCGGGACCAGACAGTTGGTCCATAGACTTCTTTATCCACTTTTTTGATTTGTTTAAGGATGACATTCTGCATATGGTTGAGGAATCAAGATTAAATGGCTATATTAATCATCGTATTACCTCCACATACATTGCTCTGATTCCTAAAAAGACTCTATCTTCATCTTTTTCAGATTATCGACCTATTTCCTTATGCATTGTTCTATATAAGACAATCTCTAAAATCATTGCTATTCGTATAAGAAATGTGTTATCGCTGCATCTATCCCCAGAACAGCACGACTTCCTTAAGGATAGGAATATTATGAACACGGTGGCCCTCACACAAAAATCACTTCATTCTAGGAAATTGGATGCTACTTTATTAAAGATATATTTAAAAAAGGCATATGACAGTGTGGATTGGGGATTCATTCGATGTCTTCTAGCCAGGATTGGTCTTAATTACAGCTACTCCAGGTGGATCATGGTGTGCGTGGAGGAGGCAAATTATGCTGTTTTCATCAACGGATATCCCTCTCCATTTTTTAAAGCTGCCAGGGGGCTTAGGCAAGGATGCTCCTTGTCCCCACTCTTATTCATATTAGTGATGGACTCTCTCAACCTCCATATCAAGAAGGCGATCCAACAAAATACATGTCGTCCACTTCCTATTTGTAGAGGAATATATACATCCCACAGTTTTTTTGTCGATGACATTCTTATAACTGCAATTTTGTGCAGAACATCATGGATTTGTCTACACGAAATATTGAGAAGATTCCAAAGCACTACAGGCATGATTGTTAATGAAGGGAAGTCTTCCTTTCATGTTGAAGACACAAACGAGAATCTGGTCCGATTCCTTACTCAGCTCTTTAACATTCAAGCTATGCCACTCCGGAATGGGCTCAAGTACTTGGGATTTAAATTGAAAACAACAGGTTATTGGGTGGCGGATTGGTCTTGGATTATAGATAGATTTTAAAAGAAGATTGCGGCACGGGAGTATTTGTGCTTATCCAAAGGAGGTCAAATGATCCTAACACAAGCTGTCCTTGTTCAAACGATGGTCTATTGGACGCACATGTTCTATATTCCATCTACTATTATTAAAAATTTGAACAAGATGATTACCAATTTTATTTGGGGAAGCGATAAGGATCATTATAAATTTCATCTAACCAAACTATCTGCGTTAGCGCGCCCAAAACATATGGGAGGATGGGGCATATTAGATTTGACACATTTCAGAAAAGCTCTTTGGGCAAATCGATGTGGAAGGCTATTATGGGTGACTCTTTATGGAGCTCGGCAATCCGCGCAAAATATATGTATAACAAGGACATGACATACTGGATCAGGGAAAATCATATTGGGTCCCCATTTGGATCGGCTATCTGGAGAGGATTCAAGAAGTTGGAACCATATTTCAGACAAAATCTCATTTGGAAATTTCGGACAGGCACTTAGATTTTGATTGGAAGGGACATTTTTGTTGGAGGTGCTGGGAAAATACAAGTATCCCCTCGGCTGTTGAGAGTGCTCCACAACAGGGGGATTTTCTTTTGGGCTAGCACCATCTGAAAATGGGAAGGGGCCATTCCCATATGGAAAACTTCGAACGAATTGCAGCTCCGCGTAGATACGAAGGCTAAATGGGAAACAATTTTATCCTCGTTGCATGGCCATGGGATTTTTCGATCTGCGGACAAAGACCTTCTCATTTGGAAGGGTATGGATGGATCCTCAACTGTGAAGGTAAAACATATTTATATGCAGCTTCTAAGTTCTGAGGTCGAAATATCCAGAGAAATATTTCCTCCCACATTTTGGAAATCGGGATGCCCCACCAAGATCATCATCTTTGCTTGGTTGGTTTTTAACGATAGGAACCTCACGTGGGAAAACTTACAAAAACACAATTGGCATGGGCTTGCCATATGCCCACTTTGCAGAGAAAGCTCTGAAAATAATTTACATATATTTCTCAACTGCCAACAGGTGCGACCAATCTGGCAGAATCTTGCTGCTCTCTATGGTTTCCCCCTCTGTTCCTTCCCATCCATTTCTGAAGCATTCAAAAAATGGAGCACCATGAAGAAAGAATGGAGAGCCATACCCTTATTGGCCATTTGGGGCATATGGAAATGGAGAAATGGCAGAATCTTCAGCTCAAAAGTGGAAACAAGCTCTTTTGTAACTGCTTCTATAATATCCCTATACAGTGCCCTCGAAATATTCGGGAAGATCAACATCAGTTATGGAAGGAACCATGTGTCTACAATCTACAGGAATGGGAATGGAAGAAGAAACACGACAATGACTGCTACAGCAACACCATGTGCATATTTCGATGGAGCTGCACAACACAGAATATGTGCATGTGGTGTATACATCAGAACAGCAAACGCACAGGCTATAGAAATCTATTGGAATGCTCATCCGGGGTCAAACAATAGAGTTGAAGTGGTGGCTTTAGCGGGTCTTCTCTCCTTTGGCATTTTTCTTGATATTCCAAATTTGCAAATCTATGGAGATTCCAAGGTAATAACTGATCATGTTTTGTCAAAGCATTACATAAAAACATTCATCTTGCTAAATGGTTGGATAGGATTGCAACGTTATGGAACAACATGAGGGACTATTCTATTTCTCATATTGACAGGAACAAAAACAAAAAGGCTGATGCATTATCTAAAATGGGTCTAACTTTGCCCCAAGGTATATGGAGAATGCAGATAAAGGCGGACAACAATATCTACCAGATCCAGGATTTTTGTTTTCAGGGTATATAGCTATAAAGAATGGTAGATAATTTTGGTATATTTATACTTTTCATATCCATACATGGTAGATCTCGCAGTGAAGGTAAACACTTTCTTATTTTGCTGTCATATATTGTAGTTTTGAAAATTTCCTTGATCTCTATATCTACTGATATCCATTTAGTTTCCGAGTATGTATTCTGGACATCCTTTATATTTTGTCAAACTTCAAATATATGGTTCGTTTCCACTCTACAGTATATGCATGAGGCAATTATCTTAGACATGTATGTATATAAGGATCAAATCATGAATTATAATATAAATATATAGCTTTTCTCGTGCTGAAAATAGAATATGAAATGTTTAAATTAGTATAGTTATTGCTGGGAGAGCAACTCTTTAACTTAATTTGAAAGAGATGTTGTCATGTTATTTTAGTTTTTTATAATTTATGGTTTTTTCATAATTTTTTCTGTAATATTTTCACTTTGATAGTAAGTTGGTATAAATTAAATAACTAATAAAAATTAATAGGCATCAAATGTTTATTTTATGATATATTTTACATGGATTAAAAAAAATCATTAAATAACAATTAAATTATAGATTCATTCTTATTCTTATTATTAATTATAAAAATAGGTATTATTAATATTTAAAGAGACTTTGTTACAATACTAGAGACCAATAACATGGTTTATCACTACTGCATGTCAAAAAAAAAGTAACTCACTTCGTATCATACTTCTTCATATTACATTTTTTAATTAATCAATTCAATTAAAAGAGAAATAAGGGCATAATTACTTTGGGGATAAATCCCAACCTTTGATTTGTATATGCTACTAAGAATATTCTAGAATATTCTTTGGAAGTTGAATCCCTACATCCATGTAATAATTATTGATAATTAAATTAAAATTAAAAAAAAAAAAGCTAGAAAGAACATAACTATGCTTTTGATATGTAACTACTATTAAGAATATTTTAAAATATTTAGTGAAGGTTAGATATCTAACACCCACTTAATAATTATTGATAATTAATTATGGAAATCCTATTCCAAAAATAACACACTTATCAATTAGTCTTGAGGGTTAGCTCAATTGCTCAAGTCGTTACATAAATAAATAAATAAAAACATATCTATTAACTTATTTAAATTGATAATTTAATTATATAATTAGTGATATATTTATTATTGAAATTAATATTAATAGGTGAAAAAGAAGATGTTGTAATGTTGAACCACATTAAAAAAAAATTACACCTATCAACTTATTTAAGTTAATAATTTAATTATATAATTAGTGTTATATTTGTCATTGTTGGTAATAAATAAATAAAAAAAACGCACTAGGTAGTTCAATTGGCCTTGATAATGAAAAGCCACATTCCAGGTTCAAACGTTGTTGGAGTTAATTGTGACCCTCTCCAACTCACTATGGTAGAGATGTTGTAATGTTTAACATTTTGATGAAGTCAAAATTGAATTAAATTAAAAATTTAAATTTAAAAACATAAAATTTTTGAGCACATAGATTTTTTCCATGGTATTCTTAACCCATGGTTTTTTCCATGGTATTCTTGTCCATGTGACCTATAAATACTGTAATGTTTAACATTTTGACTAAATCAAAATAAAAAATAAAAAACAAAAAATTTTCAAACCCATAAATTGTTTCCATAATATTCTTAAGTCATAAATTTTTTTAAATAATATTTTAGTCTCATTTATTCTACTTAAATATTAATAATTAAACTAACTTAACTCATAGTTTTTTACATAATATTCTTATCTTACGTTATTTATTTAAAGTTACTAATTACACTGCCTAGCTCGATTATAACTCCCTAACTACCGATGCCAAAAAAAATCAAAGTGAGAAATAAAGTGAGAAATTGAATACCTCTCGGCATTTGTTCCTGAGCTGAAATAAATCTAGACTAATATACATAAAAGTTGTTAAAATATTTTTATAAACCCTTTAATTATGATATACTCGTAATTGTGACACGTCAATGTTTATCTGGCCAGAAAAAACCGTTAAACAAACCCATGCAGGTTCGTTGACCTTTTCAACCTCACAACACTGGTAAATGTGGTACGAATATCCTATATTCCTATTCGTTAGCTCCATCTCCTTTTATATATATATATATATTATCAGTGGTACTAATAATCTCTTTATATATATATATATATTCAGAGTTACTAATAATGTTGCTAACTTAACAAGTTAAGAAGGCTGATAATATGGTACATGTTTTGAAAATGAGAATAGATGTGTGATGGCTTTGACATGAATTGGCTTAACAAACTAATTTCAAAAGTTAAAATTGGCCTAGTTATAGACAAGTAAATTAGACTCCCAACCTGCTATCTATACAGTGTTGCATCGACCTCCTTAGAACCATCATTATTCTAAACTTTAATATTCTATTGTAAAGGCACTGTGGCAGCTTTACACTGATCCATTCTGAACTTTTTCAATAAGCTCCTGACATACTTTCCTTGAGACAGAAAATTCTGGCCAGAATCCCTCTAGACTTCAAGACCCAAACAATAGTGTAACTCTCTAAGGTATTTCATCTCAAAAACCTATGAAATCTGCTCTTTGATTTCTTTAATGAGTCCATCAACATTTCTTGCAATGATAAGATCATCTACATATAAAGAAATCAAAACAATTTTCCCCTTTTCATCAAATATGATATACAAATTGGGGTCATTCTTGCTTCTTTTATAACTATGTTGTAGGAAAAATGAATCAATTTTATGATACCATGACCCGGGTGCCTGTTTTAGTCCATACAGTGCTTTCCTCAATCTACAAACTAAATGTTCTTTCCCCTGTTTAACAAACCCTTCAAGTTGCATTAAATACACTTCTTCTTTTAATTCCCCATTTAAGAATGCAGATTTCACATCTAGTTGTTGCATCCAATGATGTTTGGTAGCTAAAGTAATTAACATTCTAATTGTGTTTAACTTAGCTACAGGGGCGAAGGTTTCCTCATAGTCTATGCCTTCTTTCTGCGAGTACCCCTTTGCAACCAGCCTAGCTTTATATTTTTATATGCTCCCATCTGTTTTAAATTTAGGCTTGTATAACCATTTTCAACCTATGGGTTGTTTTCCTTTGGGTAGTTCAACTAGATCTCAGGTTTTATTTTTAAGTATTGACTCATATTCCTCTTCCATGGTTTCCCTCCATTCACTATATTGACTTTCTTATTTATAATCAGAGGGTTCTACAACATTTAATGCACTAGTTATAAGAGCATGATCCCTATATCTTATTGGGAACTGAATTTGCCTACCTGATCTCCTGAGTGATGGACTGACTTCGAATCTATTTTGATCATCCCTTGGTGGACTTAGCCTGCTAACTGCATCTGTACTATCCACTTCTTCCTTTTTCTGCTACTGCTGCTGCTCATGGATGTCCCTTGTTTCGTCACTTCCATCTTCCACCAGCAAAGGCATGTGTCATTCTTTATTGCCTCTATCATGGTTTCAATCATTAACCTGCTCATGTAATACTACATCTCTACTTGCAAACACTTTATGAGTAGAGGGATTAAACAATTTATAAGCTTTAAACTTTGTACAGTAGCCCAAAAAAATGCATTTAATGACCTTTGGATCCAGTTTCCTCCTATCCTATTTTGGAACATGAGAAAAGGCTTTCGAGCCAAAAAATCTTAAATGATTAACTACATGCTTAAAACCTAATAAAGCTTCGAATGAAGTTTTAAAATCAAGGCTTTTTATTGGACTCCTATTCTTCAAATATACTACAGTATTTATTGCTTCTGCCCAAAATCCATTAGACCGGCTCTTACCTTTTAACATGCTGCGTTCGCACTCCACATGGGTTCTATTCTTCCTCTCTACAACCTCGTTCTGTTGAGGAGCGTGGGGTATTGTGAACTATTGAACTATTCTTTGTTCCTTGCAATATTTGATGAAACCACTCTTCTTGTATTCTCCCCCTTGATTTGAGTGGAGATTTTTGATGAATTTCCCTCTCTATTTTCCAATCATGCTTCTAAACTCTTTAAAATATTCAAAAGTATGACTCTTCTTTCTGAGAAAATATACCCAAGTAAATCTCGTGCAATCATCAACAAATAATAATAAATAATAGGCACCTCCTAATGACCTTGTTTGCATCGGCCCACATAAATCAGTGTGCACAAGCTCTAGTATATCTCTCTTATTTCTATCTAAGTTTATAGGAAAATCATATCTGTGCATCTTCCCAAGAGCACATGCTTCACAATCAACGTGAACATTCTTTAAAACAGGAAGACCATTGACCATACCTCATTTCTGAAGTAGCAGTAGGTCATTAAAATTGATGTGATTGAATATTTGATGCCATAAGTTTTTTGTAGTCATAATTGATGAATTCAAGGCTTGGTGTGGTGCACTTCTTACATTCATCTTATACAGTCCTCCCACTTTGATCAGGTGCTTAGTATTTAGCTCAAAAGTTAAAGTTCTCAAAATGGCTTGAAACCTGAATGACTGCATCCATCTCAGTGAAACGATCCCAATGCAATTTGTTTCACCGAAAACTGAGTTCGTATGAGGAAGATATCGTGTTATGTCCGCTTTGCCAAACAGTGGAATTTTTGAAAAGAAAAAGTATAGTCACTGAATAGTCAGCAGTCTATACTACTAACGTGGCAGATGACTGGGCAGGGTCAACGGATAGTCAAAATCCAATCAAAGTTTGCCAAGTGTCATATGGTAGTTGGTTTGCAAGTGGGTGACATGGCATGTTTTCATTGGTTAATGAAGGACCAATGAGGAGGGGACAAGTGGCAAGCTTGGAGGCCACCACGTGTCCCTCCCCAAAGGTTGGGTTATGTCACAGTGATAAAATTCTATGGCAGGTCGGGGGGTCGAACTCGGGACCTGCTCCATGTAAACCAACAGTCTTACCACTATACCATCAGATTGTGACTTAACCATTATGGGTTCCGCGCATATTTGTGGTTTAACATGGTTACGGTTGAGGGTTAGGAGGGCCAGCCCGCAAGCCAACCCTCCCATGTGATCACTACCATAACCGCCGGCACAAATCATTTTGTGTTACCATAACCATGGCACTAAACCATCAGGCTACCTCCATGTGAACGTACATAATATAACCACCAAGGTTTATGGTTACGGTTAACCAACCAGTGGCCAACTCAAACAGAAACCACGAACTTAAGTTCACGACATGTGAACACTTAGGCGGTTAACAACTTAATCATAACTGTGCAAAATTTTCATTAATCCCATATTAACATTAATTAATCTGCAGTTAGCATTAATTAAACTTAAGTTTAGTTCGATAGAGAATCTGGCCATCCCTACAAACTCGGAGGAAACTCCAATTTTAGTGGAGTTAACTGGAGTTCCTCCAATTTTAGTGGAGGTTTTCTAGGAGAAAGCAGTTTTGGTCATAACTGGAGCAAAATTTGACCAATTTGAGCTCAGGAAAACTTGTTCCTAGCTAATTTGGGAATTCTGAACACATTGAAGTAGGTTTCAGCAGAAGTAGAGCTTTGTAAACAACATTTTTTTTTTATATCGAGCTAATAAAGAGGCCCAAGCCATGAAAGCTGGACCAAGGAGATGTAGCCCAGGAGGGGTGATCTCCTTCATCAGAACATTGTGTTAAGTGTTCATTTGAATGATTTTATGTTCATTTACTTGCTATTATTTAACACTTGTATTTCATTTTATTTTGCTCATGTACTTAACATACAACTTGAAAATTTACCTATTTACATTCACAAACACCACAAGAAAACCTATGCACATGAAGCAATGGATAAGCATTTGTTGTTAAATCTGAAGTTGAAATTAGCACAACAAAACTAACATTCAACAACATATCACACTTGAATGCATTTTGCAATTGGCTTCATACTATCCAACAAATTTTTAATAACATAATAAGACTTAAAAAACTCTACCTTAAGATTCTGATCTGTTATCACAGAAACAAAGATTAGATTATTTTTTATTCCGGGTACATACATTACATTTTGAATATGCCTAATATTTCCATCAGGCAATACGATAGGAACATTACCATACCCTTTTATTTGGTACCCTCTATCATGACCAAGGTAGATATTAGCACCACTATTGGTTTCTTAGAAATTTTCAATCCAATGTCTGTTACCTGTCATGTTAGTGGAAGCTTCTGAGTCCACAAACCAAGTTCCTACTTCACCATCCTCAGCAGAGAATGCAGAATCAAATACAAACAATCTTAGATTATTATTCTGATATTCATCAGCAAAATGCCCTGCATGCTTCTTATGTCTATGTCAAGTTTCATCAAGCCTATTCTTATGACAATACTTAACAATATGACCAACTCTACCAGAGTAAATACATTTGGTTCCTGAATCAGTTATATTCGAAGGAATACCTTGACGTGACTTTCTTTGTGGTGTAACTCCACCTTTCTGTCATGTACTTGCCTTCCCTTTGAAGGGCTTCTTCTTTTCCATTAAAGAAAGATCTGAACTCTGGGGTTTTAGAGTCATCCGCCTTTCTTCCTCTTACATCAGGATCCCTGTCAATTCTTCAAATTTGGGGGCTTTTGACATAGGGTTACCCCCGCTTACATCCACAGTATGCATGTCAAATGCATAAGCATATTTGTCACAGGAATTTTAACTCTCTAAGGAGTCAAATCTTCATACAATAAGGTTTAAGGCTTTTTAATTGATACTTTATTATGCGGAAATCTTTTCTTTTCCTACCCATGGTCTTATCCTTCATTTACCCTTAAACATTCATTAATCTTTACCCCATTCTTTAACTTAGGTTATGTGTGGACTTAACCACACCATTTTATCCACTTTAATTCTATTATAAAACTCGTATAATAGAAATACAAATAAATGCACGTAAACTCACCTTTCCACCAATCCACGCCTTCACACAGTTACTGAGGCTTACCTTTATTGGGTTCACTCTTCACTATAGATTTCAACCCCACGATTTGACAGTTGATATCCTTTCCTGATCAATCAAAATTACATGTCAATCCTCCACCGTAGATCTGGACTTAGCAGATCTAATGGTCTACAGCGATATCGAGTGAGACACAAGTACGGAGAATACTCGCTCGATAAAGCAGTTTTCTCTCTCCGCTCTCGTACTACGTGTCACTTGGTTAGTGGAATCTAGTGAATCCCTCCTATTACCACTTACCACTATTTCTTCGTTCGATAACTTGCTTTCGCATATAAATCCACCTTTCTTCTTGGTTAACATCCAGACTTGTTCGCTCCCGATGACCGTAGATCTTCAACCATAGACAGTTACGACGACTCCTCCAGATTCCTCTTCCATCAACGCTTCTGGTTAATCTCCACCGTTCATTCTTTGATTCCAATCTACGCAATTTAATCTTGGCCATTTATTATCTGACAAACTCATCCATTGATCTCCGAGATCCAACGGTTCCTGTGTACTGGCAACTCACTTCTTCGTTCGTCCCTTTTCTTGACTTTGCTATTTCTTCAATGATTTCCTGTGGTTTTGGGTTTTCTTCACAGGTTTCGTACTTCCACTTCCACTATTCAACTCACTCCTGAGCATGACCTTCTGCGAATTCATACATCGTTGTCTCTCTCAGAGCTTCACTCTGATCCTTCAACTGGATTCAAAGACCCACTATGATGCCTCTGAATCATTCTCCTCCTCTGTGTAGTTCTACAGAAATCTACCTGCAACCTCTGGTATAGAACCTACGAATTCACATATAATTCATTCATTAAATACTCGTTTCACACACTTACACAATAACTATGGAATAAACCTCTGTATATATAAGTATAAACAATTGATTACATATCGAGACTCTCTGTCTCCGGGGCCTGATCTTCAATATTAGTGGCCTCTCTTCTCTTGCTCGTAGGCTTACAGCAAATACCTATCTACTGTCTAACCATCTCCTCCTATTTATGCCTTTTAGGCTTACATTTATACTAGAAATGTTCTGTTGAACTAATTCTGGTTAAGATCCTTAATCTACTGAACTGACTCCCAAATGTCTTCTAAGTCCACTTCTAACTCAGACCAGTTAATCCCTACGAATCCTCTCTAGTTCCTTGAATCACAAAACTACCTTAAGAGTTATAATTGACTTCTAACTCTTTCGTCATTATTAACCACTCATGTTCTCCTCCATTCGAGAGCAATTACAAACATCCTCACAACATCTAATTAATTCCTTTTCTAATCACTTAAGCATTAATGATTACATACATAGGAATCCAACTTCCTTGAAAATACAAGACCCCCTATGTCTACTAGAATACAATTAAGTTGTTGAGCTGAATGCTCCTGCATCAGCTTTCTCTCTCGCATTCAAGCTTGTGATAAACATATGATAGTCATCAGTCATACCATTCATGGTAATCCTCACAAGCTCAGTATTTGACATTGTTTTCCCTATGTCGCCCAACTTATCTTTGGGCTCCTTGATTCGAAAGATGAACACAACCACTAATTCATTCTCTTCCATTTTAATGAAGAGAATATTTCTCTTCAGAAACAACAGGGGATTTGTGTTTTTGATCTCATACAAGTTCTTGAGAGTTGTCTAGATGTCGTTTGTTGATTTACATTCTCGGATGTGAGGGATAATAAAATCTTTCCCTAACGATTTTAACAACACTTTTTCTTTATTCTTCCTCTTTTCCCAATCATGGATTCTTGTTGTTGTTCTACCTGTAGCTATGGTTGGCTTCAATTCATCACCTCTTGCAATCGCCCATGCATTTTTCCCCTCAAGCAAGGTCTGCAGCTTGAATTTCCAATTAGAATAATTGGATTCGTTGAGCTTATTGCTCTCATTCAAGTATGCCTCTACCATCTCATTATTCATCTTGACAGATCTACCTCAAAAAACTTTCGACCTCCAATAATTGAAAAAACAGATCTATCTCCAGATCTCAATATCAAAAAAATACCTCTCAATAAAAGCCCCGCAACAGGTGCAACAATTTAAAAAACGTAGTCTTAAACAAATAATTTTAAAAAAACAAAAAAATCTCTAGGTATTGGTGGGAAAACTCAATGATGATGCAATATTTTATCTTATCTATGGCCTTTCAGGCGATGTTTTGCGAATCAAAGTTCATTTCTTCCCCCTAATGCTTCCAATTCAAACAATGGTGCTCGGCGAAGGTGTTGGGCATGGATGTATCGTCCTTATTTATTGTTCAACTGAGTGAAATGAAAGCATTTCAAAGAGCTTGCCTCTAGGCAGGTCTCACCAACTGGGCACACGATGATCCAGATCCTCCTTCCACAATCATATGATGATCGGCAGATTTTGGCGTTGAATCGACCTCTGCACTGATTCAAGCTGCCACCAAGTGACTTCTCTGCTATCGATCTTGGGACATTTGAAATTCGCTATGAGAATCTTGCTCTACAAGGATTTGAGCATATGGGGGAATAACGACAATCTCAAAATCAGTGATCTCCATGGAAATCTCCTCCTATCAATACGAATGCCACAGCTCCACACAGTCCAAACTGCCATTGCTACCAAGCTACAACTGCTCAGCCTCTGGCTGCATCGCCAGTTCGACCAAGCTACCACCAATTGACCTCCGAACGAACCGTTGGTTCAACCAAGATGCACCGATTGCTTCCTCCATGAAACTGCAACGACCACACTCAAACCGTTCAGCTCCACTGATAGATCCAGTAGATCTCCTCTGCTGACAGATTCGGTAGATCGGACCAAGCTCATCCCAACAACCACACTAGCTCGAGCACGAACCAAATAGCAGCAACACGTTTCTGGGGATCAGATCCGTGCTTATCAGGCATGCTGAACGAAAAGCGTATAAGAGATGTTCGATCAACATGTATCTGAGATTCACACCCATGTTAAGCCACAACTAAATGTCAATTTACTAGCGCGTATATTTACCAGAAAAACAATGCTACTCTCTTTATGCTTCAGCGCATTGCCTCCTCACCAGGTCTCCTTTGTACCAGCCACTAGGGGCCACACTTCTGCCACCTAAGCACTCAATCAATCACCAAAGCACATTGATTTTGACTCACTCAACCCTAAAGCTCTGATACATGTTCAAGATAGAAGACATAAAATATATTCATCAAACTAAGCAGCTTACAGGGGAAGAACTTTGCCTGGAGACTGCCTCTCATAGAACACTCTACACCTTTCTCATTAAGCACCAAGAATATATAGTTTACAAGAAAATAGGAGAGTTAGAACAACCACCCAGAATGTAGGAACTAATTCCTAATCTAAGTCACACGTAACTAATGACCAGACTCTCTCCAATAATTTCAACATTTTCTAGTTAATTTTAATCAAAATCTGACATAGATTTTAACGAACTTGAATTTAAGTTTTTTAATATATACAATTTGAGTTCCCTAGGGGTTTTTCATGGTGTTGAATTCATTTATACAATCAAAAATGTATTTTAAGTTTAAAAAAACCACATTCTTGGTAAAAACACTATTTCTCCTATAAGTTAGACTAAACTTAAACTAGCATTTGCACCAAATGTTGAAAAGGAAACGTCGTAAGTCGGTAGTGCATATGGAATAAGAGCATAGATGAAAAAAGATATGATATGTTAGTTATGTGATCTAACTATACCTGAATTTGAGTGAAAAAAAAATATCCTAATGTTAAATGCAATACAATCACTACTCAAAATAGAGGCATGTGCAACTTCCTTAGTGTTCAATCCAATAGCTTATTTTCATTAACAATTGCATCCTAGACCAAACCTTTGTCTTTCATTGCTTCATATGGTAATGGTTCCAGATCAAATTTCTCTTTATCTTTCAGTGTCTCATATGGTAATGGATCCAGATCAAATTTCTCTACGAGTATTCTCTAGAGGCATTTCCATTTATATATGTCTCCATTAGCACAATTAAAGGTCAAGTTCTTTGGATAATGATCTTTTGCAACCCAAATTTCATGTTCAGTGATCAATTTTGCATACGATGCATCAATAAATTGTTTGCACAAAATATTGTTCCCTGGGTACTTGAAAGACAACCCCTCATGTGTGCAAATGACAGTGTAAACACACAATGTGCCTAAAAAATTCATCAAGCTCCAAGGAGAGAACCCAATTATGCATGTCAGATGGTGAATGGACCAAGGTAATCCTCCTTTCTTCTTTGCAACCTCAAATACAATATCCTCAAGAGTGTAGTAGAAATTAGGCACATGTAGAGCCTAGGAAGCTCTTCATGAAAGCATTCCTCATGGTGCTGATATTTACGATTATTTTCCTATGCATCAAATGGAGCAATGCAATTTCAAACATGTTGTAAATTCTCTACAATGGGAAGTAGGGCATCTAACACATTACTCAATATTCTTTCATTGTCTACATAGTTATGCTCATATGTCTACAATCCAAGTAATTTAACAATAAAAGTATGATGCACAATTCACAAACTCAAAATGAGAAGAAACATTATAATTGTAATGACACTCTTCATTGATTTCCCTAAAGTGAGAAACCATATTATAGTGAAGAAAGAATATTGAGACACCAACGGACTGCTCAACCAATGTTTATCATAGTTTTAAGGACCAATAAATTGACTTAAAAATTAAATATTCCCTACCAATCACATACTGCTAATCTATCAGCTCTCAATGTAGTGCTATAATGCCATATTAATGGATTGTAGCAAAGACATTAAAAGAAATGAGTCAATGATTTAAATTTCCATGGATTTTTGCAAAATAAGAAACGAGCCAAATGGACTAAATGAGAATGAGTTGTGATTTCCAAATAAAATCAATGTTGTAGTTAGGAAGAAATGAAAATAGTTGATTCCTACAACAAATTATCTCACTTGAAAAAATGGATTGAACGAAGGGCATGGAAGAAGAGAGGTAAAAAACAAGTTGTTGTGATTGTTGATGCTAATATGTCTTGTAGCACTTTGTTTCTTCCTCATATGGCAGCTTCGTCATCCCAATAATGATGCAATGTGGCTGTGGTGATTATTAGTGGTATGTCAGATCTAGTTTGCTTTATCATGGGTCTAGAACAAATCTCCAAGCTTTATCTTGCAAATATAATAAGTAATTTGAATGTTCCCAAGGAGAGATTTGAGCATCGAAGCCCTCAAAACCCAAGGGGGAGATTTGAATTCTAAACAAAAAGGATATTAAGAAACCTATTGCCACCAGAACATATTTCCTATGGATTTTGTTACCACCATAACATATTTCCTATGGATTTGTTTTACAGATGAATGTTGATGTTGGGAAGGTGCGTCGAGATAGAGATATGTTCTTTGTATGGCTAGAAGAACTATTGGGCCATATTTCTTTAGGAAAATGATATGTGATTACTGTTATGCTAACATAACTATTAACTTAGCTTCTTGTTGAATGAGATGTGTATGCACACAAGTTTTGTGTTAGCTTTCATTAGAAAGGATAAACATTCGCATGCAGGAAGAGACAACAAATTGTGTAGATTGCTTTACATATTTGCATGCATCAAAAGTAATAGCTAAAGGACTAGATCTTTTGATAAAGTTTATGTAGATTTTCATGTAAGAAGATTATAACTGATGTTTTAGTTAGTCCCTTCAAAGGAATGCCTTAGTGTTTGTTCTCTAAGAATACGTGCTTATGCAAAAGGAAATGCTAGTTAATATTTATAAATGTAATCATGATGTCAATGTTGATAATGATAACATGGTAGGTAAAGTTGGATTACTTGCGCAAGGCATAGATTATATTTAACGTCGTGGCAGGAAAAGGATTAATGGTCCATGCAGATGAGTACGAGTTGTGGGATCGTACTTTGCTAGAACAATCATGCCACAAGGAAGAACAATCATGCCACAAGGAATGTTGCATGTGGCGGTATGTAAGTAAAGGGTTTCATGGAAAAATGTATTAGATTTTAGCTAGTTATGTGACAACTTAATGATAATTCATTGTAATGATTTTATAACAATGGTTAAGGGATGGAATCCCTTATAAGCCATTGAGTGAGGGGTGATAACCCTCACGAGCGTTTAATAATAAGATTAAACGTTTGCTAGTTTTCACCCTACGGGGTTTCTAGGGTATATCGGTGTTCAATGGTGTGATTGCCTTTCATGTCAGTATGATGAACGTTGTGGCAGGAAAAGGATTAATGGTCCATGCAGATGAGTACGAGTTGCGGGATCATATGTTGCTCGAACAATCATGCCACAAGGAATGTTGCATGTGGTGGTATGTAAGTAAAGGGTTTCATGGAAAAATGTATTAGCTTTTAGCTAGTTATGTGACAACTTAATGATAATTCATTGTAATGATTTTATAACAATGGTTAAGGGATGGAATCCCTTATAAGCCATTGAGTGAGGGGTGATAACCCTCACAAGCGTTTAATAATAAGATTAAACGTTTGTTGGTTTTCACCCTACGGGGTTTCTAGGGTATATCAGGGTATATCGGTGTACAATGGTGTGATTGCCTTTTGTGTCAGTTTGATGATGTTGAATTCTTAGCGATGATGATTCTTTATTTGATGTGATAATCATAATGTCCAAAGTATGTGATTAATTAATATGGTTAAGGAAAATCATGAAATGGATGCAAGGTTCCTGAGATAGTTTGTGTTAGTGCACTACCATAGTGGTGGTTAATGATTATGCAAATGGTTATGCAACTTACTGTCTTCTATTGCAATTTACTTCATGTACTAATGAACATTATATCTAATGGTTAATGAGGAATGTGGAGTTGTGAATTGGATAATTACTTGTGGGTAATTTGTATAAAAAATTCTAACTCCCTGCTTTTACATGTGAGGTTACCGGGGTACGTTACAAGTAAAAAAAGAGAATTTTCATATAATAGTGAAATAACCACATTTAACTATTTATTAAACCGCTCGTTAACACCCTTAGTTAGGATTCACACGGATTTAAATTTTATTGGTACTACTGTACTCTCACCATAGTACTCAGGTATAAATATTAATGATTTTGCCTAGCTGGAGGGCTAGATAAGCACTAAGGTGGACTTGATTTACTACCAAGTATGCCACGCAACTCTCAGGCATTAACTCACTGCTTTCACACTTAGTGCCATCACATGGCATGTGACACTATTACTGACATTAATTTACTCCTGCCCGTTCTGCACATGGCTTGGGCAGGTTGTCTGGTCTTAGCCTTTCTCTCGGTTTTCCAACCCAGATCGACGATATGGAGTCTCCGCTACCATCTGACAGTGGAACATCTTCTGGACATCTTACCCTACTCGGTTAGCTTGGGAAATGACCTCTTTGCTAGGCAGTCTCTCCAGGAAGCCTGTGTCGATGCTGCTTCTCCCCATATCACTGCTTCTCCCATAGTGGTCCTATTTGGCTTGCCACCAGGTCTAAGCTACACTAGGCTTTGTAGCTCCTCACTTCGGTTAAAGCCTTATCAGGTAACCTCAATTTTTCTTTCTTTCCTTAGAACATAGATTGTTTTATTTCACATAGATTGTTTTATTTCTCTGTTCATGCCTGAGTTATTGAAATAATAGTTTTTCTAGATACGCTAATCGCTCCTCTTTTGGTTTGAATACCTTGTAGGTTGATGGATTACAGTTCCAGGTCTCTCGGATGCCTGGTGGAGAATCATTCCTTCGACAACAGTCCCTACGGCTTCCGGGTAAGAGAATTATTCTGGTTTGGTGCCAGAGCCGGAGGTTTACAGCTTTAGAAAAAATGGGTCTCGAATGCCTGTGCTTGTTATAGTTTCTCGACTTTATTTTTTTAGAATATTGTCGTTTTATGTTAAGGTTTGATGGATCTGTCCAAGTTGTCATTTAGGCTTCCCCTCTAGGGTTTACTTCTGTATAATGCAATGAGAAAGGGCGTTGTCCCAAGCTGTCATTTGGGTTTCCCCTCTAGGGTTTACTTTTGTATAATGCAATGAGAAAGGGCGTTGTCCCTCCACGAACTCTGTGCTTTCTGTTGCACGGGTCCGTCTAAGGTGCATTGAGATAAATGTGTACTTGCTCCATATTTTTTGATAGACAATCCCTTAATATTTATGGGCACAGAAAGTGTTTGAAAATGGAAATTTTGATATATGAATTAAAAAAATACAAGATCCAAAATCCGATATCATTTTTGGTAGTTCCAAATAGTTATTTTTGGATTTTCACCACCAATATGATCCAACAATGCAAATTATTTTAATCATCTAACACAAAAATCAACAATGCACAATGAGACATGATAGCAAACACCACCAATATGATGCAAAAATGCAAAATGCACAATGAGACATGATGGCAGCTAGGGGAATTCTTCTCAAAGGGGGGAGAGTTGCGTAAATATTCCAAAGTTTCAATTAATATCTTTCTTTCTTAATGTCTAATAGACCGCATTGGTCTCACCTTAATAATCATCAACATCTGTCTCACCTTAATAATAATCATCATCATTAAGTACCTTAATAATAATCATCATCATTAAGTTTTGGATATATTTATATTCTCAAAGGGGGGAGAGTTGCGTAAATATTGCAAAGTTTCAATTAATATCTTTCTTTATTAACGTCTAATAGACCTCATTGGTCTCACCTTAATAATCATCAACATCTGTCTCACCTTAATAATAATCATCATCATTAAGTACCTTAATAATAATCATCATCATTAAGTTTTGGATATATTTATATTCTCAAAGGGGGGAGAGTTGCGTAAATATTGCAAAGTTTCAATTAATATCTTTCTTTCTTAATGTCTAATAGACCTCATTGGTCTCACCTTAATAATCATCAACATTTGTCTCACCTTAATAATAATCATCATCATTAAGTTTTGGATATATTTATATTCAGTTTTGGATATATTTATATGGGTAAACTTATTTTAATAAAATAATGGTCATTTAACTCTGAGTTATAATCATTGTTTTTTTCTCTTTATATTAATGATATAATGCTAATGGCGATGAATGTCTATGATCTTCATAAGTCAAGAAGGAATGTTTATATAAAAATATGATTATTAATATTGACAAATAAATATAAAAATATATTTTAATCCAAAAAAATATAATAATAATAATTTGAAAAATCAATTATAATTTAATTCAAAGCTCCCACTAAAACTACCTTTCTTTGATTTAAACGAGATGGAAACCAGATTCTACTACTATGATGGTGGAGAATGCAGACCAAATTTGATGGAGGATAGAATATGAATAAATAATTGAGAAAAAAAAGTGATATGAGTTTATAAAAAAAAACAATTATCACTAAACACATTAGAATTATTAATTTTTCTAAACAAAAAAACAGAGGAATATGTAACTAGTGTTTGGTTAAAACAAACAAAAAAATAAAAACAAAAGCCTAAAGATACTTCCAACATTTAAGACTCAAGAAACATATTCATGAGCTGAGTTAATATAAGCCTAAAGAGACTTCCAACATTTAAGATTTTAAAAATATATTAATGAGCTGAGTTGATATAGATGGGAATAAGAGAAATGACACTTTTCTTAATCCAAAAGTTCTAGTTCTGGTCCCATCTGAATTGGGAGCCAGCCCCCACTCACTCGAAATGTACTAAACGTTAACCGTCTAGAAGGGGAAATCAGAATGAACAAAACAAAAACTAAAATGTACCAAACGTTAACCGTTTAGAAGGGGAAATCAGAATGAACAAAACAAAAACTAAAATGTACTAAACGTTAACCATTTAGAAGGGGAAATCAGAATGAAAAAAACAAAAACTAAAATAGCAGTTTAGACGCACACAACGACCCTAGGAACGAACAGAAATTAGAATAACCATTTGGAAGGAGTAACATAAATTAAAACAAGAGGAGCTGCAGGGCAGCAAGTCCCTGCCCTGAGCTGGGAAAAATCAGCGTAAGCTTGTTGTTACAGTTTGCAGAATGCCTAATGAGCTAAATATAATGTGTACAAGGCCTGCTGGCTTGCTCTGTGACAGCATTGATGAGCTGGGAAAAAGCAGCGTTACAGTTAAACCTGTGAAAAAGCAGCCTTACAGTTAACTTAAGCTTGTTGTTACAGTTTGCAGAATGCCTAATGAGCTAAATATAATGTGTACAAGGCCTGCTGGCTTGCTCTGTGACAGCATTGATGATGTGCTGCTAGAAAACAGGTTGCTCCCAAACAACAACTTGACGCTTACAACAGCCCTAATCTCGGAGGAATTGGTTGCAGCTGCTAATCAATGTTTTGTAGTTCGAAAAGGGTTAATGCCTCCGCGGATGAGGATGAATCTAATGTTGTTCATGGCGCTTCAAAGGGAAAAGATGATACAAAGATCAGTACGGGGCGATCTACTTCTCTGCGTAATTTTCTTTCTGAGGACTCTGTGTTTCTTTTTCTTTTAAAGATTGAATTCATAGGCATACAGTTCTAGAGATTGCAAAATTGCATTGAAAAAGATAAAATTGAATTTCCTATCATAAAATATAAATTATCAAAATATGTATGGTGAATGATGAAATAATGACTATCTCCTTATGATCATGATATTCAATAATAAGTACGATAAAAGTCTGACGGTTGACCCCGTGGGCTTTAAAAAAAACATCGAAATTCCCAAGCCATAAAGTAAAATGAATTTTAACAAAAGCCCATGGAATTCATAAGAATGACCACCTAAAAAAGACAGGACATCAACTACAGGCGTGAAGCCACATCGATATTTCATGCATATACGTGCTCCCTTATTTTGACGACATGTTTCGTAATCATTGTCCCGTCGTTCCTTCGTCTGGCGCTTGAAAGCGCTGCGGATCAGCAGATTTCAGATCCACGAACCATCGAAAATGGAGAACGATAGGGGACTCAGCCCGACCAGCGGCGATAACAATCATAGTATTTCTGTGGGAAGTCAAGTGAAGAAGGGCGTTCTGGATGCAACCAGGTAATTCATTTCTCTTCTGGATCATGTCTGAATTCTCCCAATGATGCATTGCTCACGGCCTGTGCGTGGGATCCCAGAGTGAAGGGCCTTTTCTTTCATCAGACTGCAGTGGCGATCGAGCTTTCAAAGATTTCAGAGTTCATTAAGGATGTGAAACGACTTGGAGACCTGAGACCCGGAAGTCTCTGCGGATTGGAGCTCTACAATGGAATTCTGATGAGGTTTGTGAAGGGGTCGGCAGGGTCTGCGTATTTGGGCGCAGAGCATGACTCTGTGGCGGTGGATATGACATATTACAGGGCTAGAGAGGGCGAGAGTCCGAGGCTTGATGAAGATGTGTTGGAGGAAATAGAGCAGATGGCCCTGTTCAAGTATGGGGGCACTCCTCACTGGGGAAAGAACCGCAACACTGCATTCCATGGCGTTATGGAAAAGTACTCGGAGTCTAAATATGGTGAATTCATTAAAGCAAAACGCAAATATGACCCAGAGGGCCTGTTTTCCAACGACTGGACAGATGCTCTACTGCAAATTGGAAATTCGAGCATGGTGCTGGATAAGGATGCCTGTGCTCTCGAGGGCCTGTGCCTGTGTCGCGAAGATAGGCATTGTGCTCCAGACAAAGGATACTTTTGCAGGCCTGGTATTTTTTTTGCAAATTCAATTTCACAGACTCCGGTTGTTAGACCTACTTCATGCAGACAAGTACACACTTGTTAATTTCATTATTAGGAAAATGTATTAAAATATGCTGTGCACTGATTTATGCTATTAGCTAGACCTTCTGTTAGAGTAAATTCGACTACTGCATGGTTGTTAATTTTATTGTCAAGAAAATGAATTTAATTATGCTTTGCATTGATTTATGCTAGACTTTCTGTTAGGAGTAAAGCTGGACTAACTTTCACTAAATTGCATCTTTTGGTAAAAAGCCTGGTTATTTTCTATTTTATAAAATATGTCGTTGCAGCAATATACCTGGTATGCAACATCCTTGGCATCCAATGTCGTCAGTTACTTCTTGCAGGGTGGAGCGGGCAGGAAGCCACCGCCAAGAGCTGAGAGCTATGGTGCAGGATGGAGCGCAAGGAGAATATGAATTAGCATAATGCGTTGCAGATGAAGCAGCAGCTGAGGGTGAAGGCGTTTTAAGGGAGGCTAAGTAAAGTCTCGCTTCCATGCAAATTGACATGCACTGCTTCCATGGAAATTCCACCATATAGGGCATGTGTCTCCTGGTTAATAGACCTGTCTCGTGGTTAATAGACCTAACCTACGCCATTTTCCCCGTAATGTTAGTTCTAACATTAAATGTTAAGGAATTAATGCTATCTTTGCGATAGCATTACTTCAGACACGCGACATTGTTTTAATTAACCTAGCTCCTTCCTTAACAGTTTCCTAACTTTTCAGGCCGCATACCTCGTACTGAGGCCAAATAAGATGAGCGTTGATTTCATTGGTTAACAGCATCGGGAAGCATCGGGAAACATATTTTATGGCACCAAACTTTGGCTTAAGTTAAAATGTGTTTACATATGAACCTGGGTTACCGTGCCAAACTATTGCCCACCGACCAAAACCGGTTGCTATAGTCCCTGCCAGGCCCGGAGGGCAGGGACTAATAAGTGTTTGGGTGAGTTTAAATGTTTTGAAATGGATAAAATCCAACTATATTAATTTATCTTTTTTATCTGAGGTAAAGAAAAGTAACACCAGCTATTCGCAATGAACAAAGAAGGTAACAAAACAAAGTGACAGACCAAAAAACCATTGTAGTACGCAGTTATTTCTTTGTTACGCGCCATCTTTTTACATTGCAGCTGATTTGTTATTAATTTTAGATCTTTTTGTCAGGAAGGAAGGGCTTCTAAACCATACAGTGGCATATTCATTAAGGAGTTGTCTAGAATGCGACTTTTTGGAGATTCCGATGACGGAATCCGGTAGAAGAAATGAGGTTAAATCTTGATTTTTAGCAGTTAAAATGGTTTTTTAACTGTATATTTGGATTCAACGCCCTGAAAAACCCCTGGGAGCCATTGATTGTGCAGAAACTAGTTATCAAACTTGAGATTCCAATGAATTGCTGCCAGATTTTGACCGGAAAAATCTGCCGGAAAAGCTTTCAAAAAATCGCGTTATAGACTACTGCAGGAATTTAATTCAAACCTACTTCGATTTTTAAGAAAAAACATGATTAGAAATAAAATGCATTGAAATCACCTTTAAAAAGAAGTAAGAGTCTTTGAACATAGGAATTTAATTCAAACCTACTTCGATTTTTAAGAAAAACATGAATAGAAATAAAATGCATTGAAGTCACCAATACTTGCTCTTTAAAAAGAAGAGTCTAAACATAGGAATTTAATTCAATATATTTAAAAAAGTAAGAGTCTAACTATAGAAATTTAATTCAACATGATTAGAAATAAAATGTATTAAGAAAAACATAATTAGAAATCAAATGCATTGAAGTCATATAGACCCACCTTGAAATATGTATAAAGTTCCATAACACTTTTTAACTAAAGTTCAAATACCATAAAAATTTGACTTGCTGAGTATTCAGTGCATTTAAATTTATAGTATAACACAGGAACACTATCTTTTAACAAAGGATATGCACAAACTTCCTAAACATGAAGTCATATATAGTATAACTCAGGAACACTATCTTTTAACAAAGGATCTGCACAAACTTCCTAAACATGAAGTCATATATAGTATAACTCAGGAACACTATCTTTTAACAAAGGATCTGCACAAACTTCCTAAACATGAAGTCATATATAGTATAACTCAGGAACACTATCTTTTAACAAAGGATCTGCACAAACTTCCTAAACATGAAGTCATATATACTATAACTCAGGAACACTATCTTTTAACAAAGGATCTGCACAAACTTCCTAAACATGAAGTCATATAGACCCACCTTGAAATATGTATAAAGTTCCATAATACTTTTGAACTAAAGTTCAAATACCATAAATTAAATTTCTAAGTATTCAGTGCATTTAAATTCTCTCAGGAACACTATCTTTTAACAAAGGATCTGCACAAACTTGCACAAACTTCCTAAACATGAGGATTTAATCAAATCCATTTCGATTTTTAAGAAGACATTGTTAGAAATCAAACGCATTAATGTCATATGGACCCACCTTGAAATATGTATAAAGTCCCTAACACTTTTGAACCAAAAGTTCAAATACCATAAATTCAACGCCTTTTATTGCAAAAGCAAAACCAGCACACTTTGCAGTTTTGGGCTCATAATCTTGCAATTTGTGATATCCAATATATGCAATATTCAATTGGGATCCCATATTGTATGAATATAGACTGGTAAGCGATTAGATCCAAGACAATATTGCCCGTGACTTGCTGACTGTTGCTTTCTTATTGTAAAAGCAAAACCAGTACACTTTGTAGATCTGAAAGCAATGCTGTTTATGGTGCAATTTACAATATCCAATTGATTATCCAAGATGGCGATATTCAATTGGGATCCCATATTGTATGGACCAACTGAAGTAGTGATGTGAAGACTAAGCATCCACGAATCATTAAACCTGAATATGATGATGCCACTGGAATTGAAGGAGGGATGTGAAGACAATCCAGAATTTCTGATTGATATTCTGCTATGGTATGCTTCGATTTCTGATTTATCGGCTTGAAGGTTATGATAATCCCCAACTGAAGGAGGGATGTGAAGGCTGAGAATCCAGGACTTCCTGATCTGGAATCATTAAATCTGAATATGATGATGCCACTGGAACTGAAGGAGGAATGTGAAGACAGAATCCAGAATTTTTTGATTGATGACATTCTGCTACGGTATGCTGCGATTTCTGATTTGTCGGCTTGAAGACTATGAGAATCCCCAACTGAAGGAGGGATGTGAAGACTGAGAATCCAGGACATTCTTATCTGGAATCATTAAACCTGAATTATCATGACGCCACGGGAACTGAAGGATGGATGTGAAGATAGAATCCAGAATTTTCTGATTGACGATGACATTCTGCTATGGTATGCTTCGATTTCTGATTTGTCGGCTTGAAGACTATCCGAATCCTCAGAGTTTGTAATTGATGACGACCTTCTACTATAATGTGATTCAATTTCTGATTTCTGATTTGATAAAAGCAGCCCCAAAAACATCTCTGCCATCTGCATCTAACACTCGGGATATGAAAAGCAATTTTTAAGTAATTTTTTCAGATCTAACAACTAACACTTTATCAGCAGCTAGGGACGCAGGAAGTACTGAACACACAAAGAATGAGGAAATAGGATAGAGATCCGCTTTACCCAAGAATACAGATGCCAAAAACCTCTTCAGTAAAGGGTAGATAACTTTGCCAAAGAGCTCCCTTTGAGTCGACAAGAAATATGCACATTGCATCAGTCTGATTAAAAGTGCTGCAGAGACATTGACATATTCATTAAACTTGATCTGGAATCATTAAACTTGAATATGATGATGCCACTGGAACTGGAGGATGTGAAGACAGAATCCAGAAATTTTTTATTGACGATGACATTCTGATATGGCATGCTTCGATTTCTGATTTATCGGCTTAAAGACTATGAGAATCCTCCGAGTTTGTAATTGAGGACGACCTTCTACTATAATGTGCTTCAATTTCTGATTTCGGCTTTCAAATCTGATTTGATAAAAGCGGCCCAAAAAACGACTTTGACATCAGCATCTAAAACTCTAATTGCCAATCTGGTTTGATAACAACAGCCCAAAAGACAACTCTGCCATCTGCATCTAAAACTCAGAATATGAAAATCAATTAAGTAATTTTCAAGTAATATTTTCAGATCTACCAAATTTACCAATAACAACACTACATCTAAAACTCAAAATATGAAAATCAATTAAGTAATATTTTCAGATCTAACAACAACAACACTACATCAGATAGTGACGCCGGAAGTACTGAACACACAAAGAATGAGGAAATAGGATAGAGATCCGCTTTACCCAAGAATAAAGATGCCAAAAACCTCTGAACAAGTCTGAAAACATTGGTATAAATCTTCGTGTCCAAAATATTATTGGGTGCTCTGCGTTAGAAGAGCTGCCAAGTCTGACTTGCTGCCTCGCTAACTGTTGTTTTTTTAAGAGCTGCCAAGTCTGAACACATTGGTATCCATCACCAGTCTGAACACATTGGTATAAATCTTCGAGTCCAGAATGTTATTGGGTACTCTCCGTTAGAAGAGCTGACAAGTCTGACTTGCTGACTGTTGTTTTTTATTGTAAAAGCAAAACCAACACACTTTGCAGTTCTGGGCACAATGCTGTTTATGGTGCAATTTACAACATCCAATCGATTGTCCAAGATAAATAGTATTCAATTGGTATCCCATATTGTATGGACCAACAGAAGGACGGGTGTGAAGACTATGAGAATCCAGGACTCTCTGATCTGGAACCACTAAACCTCAATATGATGATGCCACTGGAACTGAAGGAGGGATGTGAAGACAGAATCCAGAATTTTTTTATTGATGAGGGTATTCTGATATGGTATGCTTCGATTTCTGATTTATCGG
>APFE030872604.1:0-10924 GCA_000404065.3 Pinus taeda
AAAAACCATCACGTCCAAAACCATGGACCGAAAACCATCGCGTCCAAAAAACATGTGCGAAAATCATGCACAAAACCATCGGTCGGTCTGCCCAACCTAATATAGGGTCCAAAACCAAAATTTTCCGGGGCACTGCCCCAGACCCCATAAAGTGGGGTTACGGGTACCCCTCAAACCCCCTGTTAACTATGTGGAAAGAATATAACACAACCCAACACAAACCCCTTCACCACACGTCTATCCTTATACCTTTTTTTTCCTCCATATTTTTCCTTCAAACTCTAAACCCATTTATCTTGCAATGTTGTTTTACCTACAGGAAACTTGAATAAGTCCCAATTTTGGTTATGCATTAAGGATTCCATCTCTTATTCCATGGCTTGCTCCCACTTCTTCCTGGTTTCTACCTGCATTGCTTCTTCATATCTATTTGGTTCACCAGAATAAATCAACAATACATAATATGATGAAAGAGAGTATCGTTCAGGGGGTCTACTTATCCTGGTAGATATTCTAACACCACTTTTAGGTGTTTGAGATGTCTGTTGCTGTTGTGGTTGTTGTTGTTATTGTGGCCATTGATCATTATAATTTTCAGCCACCTTTACTTTTCCTGTGATCTCATTAGGCACCGTGTATTCTTTACTTTCCTTTTCCTGTTTCTTTTCCTACATTTGATCATTATACAAGACCTTTTCATTGAATATGGCATCTTTGCTCCTAATGATTTTGTGATTGTCATAGCCATATAAGAGATAACCAAAATAATTCACACCATATCCAATAAAGGTACATTTCTTTGATTTTTCCTCAATCTTTGTTCTAGTTTCTTTATTAATGTGGACAAAGGCTTCACAATAGAAAGTATTTAAAATTGAGTAGTTTAAATTTTTTTCCGGTTCGTGCCTCCTTTGGAATACCACCATCCAAGGAACTTGAAGTCCCTCTATTTATTAGATAAACAAGAGTATCTACAACATCTTCCCAAAATTGTAAGGACAATCCTGCATGCAATCTCATGCACGTTGCACACTCCATGATTGTCCTATTCATCCTTTTTGACACACCATTTTCCTATGGTGTTCTTGGAACCGTCTTCTCTCTGCAAGTTCCATGCTCTAAAAAATAGTTATCAAACTCTTTGTTGCAGTATTCACCTCCATATTGCGATCTAAATCACTTCATTTCCTTTCCTATCTCATTCTCAACCAAATCTTTCCATACCTTGAAAGTATCAAATACATCATATTTATTCCAAAAACAATAAATCTAGGTATTCCTAGTTGCATCATCAACAAAAGTAACATAATAGAGAGATCCACCGAGAGATGATACCTGAGAAGGTCCCCATACATATGTATGCAAAAGATCTAATTTTTCATTCTTCTTTTCTTTCCCAACTTTGATAAATATGAGTCTCTTTTGTTTTCCATAAACACAACTTTCACATAAATCCAAATCAACATGCTTCAAACCCAAAAACAAATTTCTTGAGTGGAGAATTTGCATCCCCTTCTAACTCTTGTGCGCGAGCCTATAATTCCACAATGTTGTATCTTCCTGTTAACGGTGCTAGACCTGCCAACATTCAGGGGATCACCCCGGTATGAAGTCCCAACTAGACATCACACCGTTTGGTGTGGGAGTCCCATTCGGTATGATGGCCCGATTTCCATTATCTTAAATGTTTTCCTCAACTCTTGCTTGTCAACATAGGAGAGTGGTCTACTTTGTCTTCGAGTAGTGAGGTTCGCGTGCCTGGTGATTTTTAGTGTTACTTGTGTCAATGGTTCTTTCACCATATAGGGAGAGGGTGGGAGTGAGTCCCAAGTCGGATGGGAATAAGCCCAAACTCTGTTAGGAACACACAACACAACAGGATGTGCGCAACTTCCGAAGGATCAGTCCATACAGATGCGACAGTCAAAACACGCAAGGAAATATAACATGGATAACACACAATGGAGGAGCCCATGTAAGTGCAACGGTTGTTATAAAATGATTACGTGAAAGGTATTTCTGATGTCCGGGGAGGTAACCAACACGGGCATGGCATCGTTAACAAGTCATACAACACATTTTCATTAATATATATGTATTCCAACAATTGAATGAGTTCAAGTGTTAAACACAGGTTAAAGAAACATGTATTACAAGTGTTCAAGATTAGTATTACAACCATTACAACACATGTGTGGAAATGTGTTGGCCTGTTAGTAGGCTTTTGAATTAAGTGAAAGTTCCAAGACACATTGTTACAACATACATCATTAATCCTGTGGGTGGGGTGTTGGAGCCACTAATTACTCCTCAAGGAAAAGAATACAAACTCTCAAGGCTATGTGGGAGGAGCCAAGGTGAAAAGTCCTTTGCACATACAAATGAAGGGGTATTTATAGCTAAGGGTGAAATTGACCCTTGTGGCTATTCGACTTACCTCATGATTGTTTGACTTCCATGACCTTTCGACTTCACATGACTCTTCATATGACAAGTGGGTCTCTTGGACTTCCACGTTACATTACATTGATTGACATTATGGCCCAAAGTAGATATGTGTATGACATGACTCATGACAAGACTCGACATGAAAGTGCTGGTACATTCGTGTTGTTGCTGGTGTGCATGTCGAGCTGTAGTGTTGTTGGGTGATGGATGTCGTCATGGTATGTCACAACTTCACCTCCGCATGGAAAAGTTCGCAGAGTCTTCGATGGTCATTGGGTTCGATTGATGTTGCATTCGCATGTTGCTCCTTACTTGTATGTTGGCATGCATGACAGGTTCATCCATTCTCGAAAAGTGCATGTTCATCCGTCCGTCCGTGTGCAAACACATCCTCGCATGTTCGCTCATCCATCCTTCTGCAAACACATCTTTGCATGATCATCCATTCACGAGCACATCTCTTTGCATGCATAATTTGTTCATCCGTTGGCGAACATATCCTTTTGCATGTACTCCCTTTATTCATCCCATCCGTCATCATGCCATGTTTGTTTGTGTACTTTTATCTGTAGTCACTCGTGACGAGATGACATCAAATCCAAAAATCTCTTAGTCTACCATGATGCCTGATCATTTCAGATGCATGTGACTAGGAGAGAAGAGAGGGTTGCGAGATTCAAGCAAGGATGGAGGCTCTAGGCACTGGTGGTGGAAACTGCACAGAAGTCACTGGGAGATGGTGACAGGCAATCCGGATCGACAATGACTCTCTGTGGGGTCTGGCTTAGATGGAGGACAAATCTGCGCAATTTTTGGGAGGATAATTCCGGGCAACGGGAAGGCTGGGTAGACAAAATATGCACAAGTTTTGTAACGAGTAGGTAGCGAGAGCTTGGAAGCCAAAACTGCGCAATTCCTAGAGGGAACTAGCAGCTAACTGCTGCGAATTTGGTAGCAAAAACTACACAATTCCTGGAACTGACAGTCGACTGCAGGAAGCTTGGCAGCCAAAACTACACAATTATTAGAGGTAGTTGGCATTCATCTTTTGGGACCTTCAAAACCAAAAATATGCAATTCCTGGAGGGAACTGGCAGTGGGCCGCTGGGAGCTGCTGGTGGGAAAAACTACGCTGATGCTAGGAGGCTGGCCTACTGATCACCTCTGCACAGCTTCTGAGCTAAGCAGACTACTGGGCAGCAAAGGGTTTTCTCATGAAATCTGCGCAATTTTCGAGGTGAGCAGCCGACCGAATGACTGGTGGGCTGGATGGAAAAAATGCGTAATTTTCTGAGGGAGATAGGGACGGGCACTCAGTGTCTGTCCGACATGTCTGCACAATTTTCTCAATGAGCAGAGCGGGTAAGGTTTACAGCCTCTACATAATTTTTGAGGGGAGTTAGTCCTGGGGTGATTGGGGTCGAATTCTCCGGTTGACCAGTAGGAAGGTTGATTGATCAGATGGCTTGCTTGGTGCTTTTGAACTGTTCTGGGAGACAGTTGATTGAGTCGATGGTGGGGTGAAGGTTTGGCTGTCAAAGGGGAATCTGGTCATTAGAACTTCCACAAAACAACTAAGTGTGTGAGCGAATGAAAATGTGCATATGCGAACTTGCAAACACACACTTACATGACTTGACGATGAGACAACTCAAACCATCTAGATACACATTCTCAACATGACTGACCAATGTTGTGAGTGAAAAGTGCAATGCTTGTGATTGATTTTTGGATGACTGTGACAATGCTTGCACGACAGTGTATATGACTCCATATGTGATTGCGACGGATGTTTACATAGAGAACACAACATGTACACACGAAGCAGAGACCTTGTGTATGACCAAAACATGGTCGCAAGCATGACATTGACATCAACATGCAAAATTTGTATGTCGAACGATCAAGCAGGGTGGGTGCGAAGACTCACACGAGCTCACGGGGTGAACTCGAGTGCATGCAGACATCAAGTAAAATTTTCAAAGGAGGCTCCAAAATTGGATGCAAGCCAAAATTTTGGAGGGTTTTGCAGCCGCTACAACACTTGGCAACACATTGGTAGAACTACAACTTCTCTATTTCAGTTCATTGATAGCACAAGGCCTTGGTCTTTTGAGGAGTATTGAATTGTTGTGCTGGTTACTTTGGCTTCCCCACTTACCCCTTGGACATACATGGTTCACCTTTTGCCAACTCAGTCAAACACAACAAAATTTCAGCTTGATCACAATGTTTCAAAATTGGGAAGGTTAGTTTAGCTCATGAGTTGAAGATTTTCAGAGTATAAGTTTTCATCTCTGGTGCTGCTCCGCTGCTAGCAGGCCTGGGTAGTACCCCATCGAAGTCACATAGGAACACACACATTTCTCCACTACCAGCGAGCCTGGTCAGTACCCTGATGGAGTTGCATGCTTCACCTCTCTGTGCAGGAAACCTTTATCTTCTTTCTCATTTGTATTTTTAAAGAGGTCTGTGCATAGGGGCGGAAGAGGTATCCTGACTTATTGAGAGCAAAAGAGGTTGTTCCTTCAGAGAAGCATGTAATACCTCTGACATAGGTTTTCTCATTTAGATTTTACCCTTCTCCGTTTCTACTAGTTGGATGAGCTTCAACACATAGAGCAAAAAGTTGAGTACATCCATGAGGCTTCCCAGTGTGGACACAAGTTCATGGTTGGACCAAAACTTCCCTTGCAGACGATTTGTATTTTCCATCAAGACTTCATTGGAAAAAGGTTATAACCGAGCATAGAGAAGACGGACACAAGATTGGCCAAGTGTTGCAATGTCACAAGTCTCTTCATATCTCAGCCACATACTCATTCAAAAGCCAGAACGTAGTAGATGGCAACACTTATTTCTAGAAAACAAAAATAGTAAGGTATTAAGCAAACCAAACAAAATGAAAACAAAAATAGCAAGAAAGGCAAACAAAATGAAAACAACAAGCAGCAAGAATACTATGTACATGGCGTGGGGCGTGTCCTGACCTACTAGAAGCAGTGCTTGAGATTTTGGCCATTGACAGGAAGGTTGTCAATCCTCTCATCAAGTGATTGCACACGATACGTGTGTGGGCAAAGCTTCTTGTGGACTGTGTACAAACCAATCCACAAGGACTGGAAATTCGTACACTTTCCTTTATCTTCATGGGACTTATCCCATTTCAAGACCAAGTCACCAACACCGAAGTTAGACTTCCGTACAGATTTCTTATCGAACCATCTCTTGATATGATTCTAGCAGAGTGTAATTTTTTATTTTTCTTTCATCCTTTCTTCCTGAAGCTTATGGAGTGTATCAATCCTAAGCTGAACTAGTTGGCAGGGCTTTCCTTAGGATCCTTGGGCTAGCTGAAGTGCAGGTAAGTAGATATTGGGTGGAAGGATGGATTCTTTACCATAGACCAGGAAGTACAACGAGGAATTCAGAGAGGGTTTGGGTGTTACGCGGTCAACCCATAATGCATTCATCAGGGTGGAATTCCAATTGCATTTCTTAGAGTAAACAATCTTTTTGATTATGTGGATGAGGTTTTTGTTTCTGGGTTTTGCGAGACCGTTTCCCTGCAGGTAGTAGTTATATGAGTGTTTCAGCACAATACCATGTTGTAATGCAAAATCATAAAATTCCAAAGATGAAAAGTACGTTGCATTGTAAAAAACAAGTGATAACGGAACGCCGAAGCATGAGATGATGTTTTGTTGGAGGAAGCTGATGAGGTTCACTTGTTTGAGTGGAAATGCTTATGGCCATTGCATGAAGTAATCAGTTGCTATTAGAATGTAGTGGTGATGTAATTTGATGACCGTGGTAAAATTTTCCCAATTATTTCCAGGCCCCATTATTGGAATGGTTCGATCACTGTTATAGGGTGTAATGGGGTTGCTGACCTTCGTGCTCTGTCGGCGCATCGCTGACAGACTCGGAACTTGCGAGCATAAGTGTGTGCATCCTTGAATAATGTGGGTGAGTAGAAACCAACTCGCATAAATTTATGTGAAGTGGTGTTTCCTGCAAAGAGAACCCCGGTGGGTTTGTCATGCAGATATCGTAATACCTTCTCTGATACGTGTGCCTCCAAGCACCTGAGAAAAAATCCATTGCTATACTTCCTGTAAAGCACTATGTGCACTGAATGATATGCTAAAACTTTGAGGAACAATGCCCTCTTCTATCTGATGGAAACGTGAGAGGGTATAGTGCCATGCTCAAGGTACTTACACACATATGCATACCAAGAGGTTTCGTCTTCAGTGGGTGTTTCTTGCACTACATCATACATTTCCACTTCCTGCTCCCAACTGTGTGAACTAGCTTGATGTCAAGATCATATTCTTGTAAGCCTGTCATCTAGTTCGCATGTCATTCACCCATTTATTGTTGTGCAAGCAGTGTGCGGACTGTTGGGTGAGGGATGTAGACTATGCAATGGTTCTTCAGCAAGTAGGGTCTGAAGTGTTTCACCGCCTTGTAAACTGCATATGCTTGTTTGTCAACAGTGGGGTAGTTGATTTCTGGTCCCTGCATGCTTGCGCTCATGAAGGAGATGGGACGTTCGTTGTTCATCTTATCCTTCTGAGTGAGTATTGCAGCGAATGAATTATCAGAGGTGAAGGTGTATAATAGGAAATCCTTTTTGAAGTTCGGGCTGTAGAGTGTAGGTGCTTCTACAATAGCCTGCTTGATACGAGTGAATGTGTACTTTTCCCTCTTTCCCCAACTATAGACTGTATCTTTCTTGATCATGTCTTGCATGGGTTTGACTATTTGCGCATAATCTGAGATGAACTTTCGGAGGAAGTTTATCTTGCCAAAGAAGGACTACATAGCTTTTTGTTGGCTAGGTGAGGGAATTGTGTAATAGTCCAGACTTGGTCCAGATCAACCTTGATCCCACTTTTGGAAACAATGTGTCCAAGAAGGTTCCCCTCAGACACTCTGAATACGCTCTTTTTGGGATTCAAGGAAATTTCGTATTTCTAGCATCGCTCAAATTTTTTCTTCAAATGGCGTACGTGGTCCTCACATCTCCATGAGAACACTGCCACATCATCGAGGTATACCACTATGCTCTATCTGATGAGTTCGTGAAAAACAATGTCCATGGCGCACTGAAAGGTTGCACCTGCATTCACAAGCCCAAAAGGAATTCGTCTGTATGCAAACGTACCCCACTTGGTACGGAAGGTAGTCTTAAGTCTATCAGGTTCTGCTTCCAGAACCTGATTGTATCCTGAAAAACTATCGAGTAGGGGAAACATCTGTGACCTAGATAATGTTTGCAGAATGTGGTCCATAGACGACACAGGGTAGTTTTCTTTGTTCGAGGCGTGGTTCATGTTCTAGAAATCAACACACAAGCGGATTTCCCCAAACCTCTTGTGTATACGAACAAGGTTTGAAACCCGGGTAGAATGACAAACTTTGTATATGATCCGTGCATCCAACAACTTGGTGAGCTCTTTTTGTATGAGGGGTTCAAGTGACAGATGTACTTTCCTCAACTTCTCCTGATACGACTTGACCCCTTCTTTGATCGGAATAATGTGTTGGATTATTCATGTGTCATAAGTTTTAAGATCATCGTATGTTCACACGAACACATCCCGATATTGTTTGAACAAGCGGACAAAGGCTTGTCACTCTTGCTATGTGCAACATGTTCCAAGATTGATGAACTTCAGATCTTGTTATGTTCCCAAGTTGATTAGTTCGTGCATCATGGTGGAACTCTGGGGTTTGCTATTCCTTGATCCTTGAAAACATTCTTGCAAGTCATAAAGCTTCTCCAACAATGCCACACCCTTCGTGATAAGGTGGTCTTTCATGTTACCAGGTTCTGCTTACAGAGACCACTCTTGCTCGTCATTTTCTATCGATGCATCTTTGAAGACGTCAGTGTTGGCCATGAAATCCAGTATCTATTGATCATCATTAAAGACATGCAAGTTAGTTATGTTATCCGAGACCACTCTTGCTCGTCATCGTCTATCGATGCATCTTTGAAGACATCAGCGTTGGCCATGAAATCTAGTATCTATTGATCATCATTAAATACATGTAAGTTAGTTATGTTATCCGAGATAGATGGTTTTTATAAAATTTCAATAGTAAATCTATCCCTAATCGATGACATTCTAGAAGTTGCGTTTGCAAGAGCATTGGCAGTGACATTACGCGCACATGGTACAACAATGATGTTAAATTCTTGGAAGTTATAGATCAATTTCCATACCTCTTGCTAGTAACTTTTGAGATGTGGTGACAAAAAATGAATGGTGTTACATACATGCCATACCACTGTCTCTTAATCACCTACCACATTGAGGCCGATGGATTTCTACAAGTCCAACACGAGTGCTTCATACTCAACAAAGTTGTTCATGCACTCAAACTCCAAGCGACTTGAAACCAGATGCTTCCTATTGTTTGGGTTGATAAGGACACACCCAAATCCTGAGTCATCCTATGCCTTTGATCCGTTGAAGTACATGGTCCACAACTCGTCTATACATGGACCATTCGACGCGCTTGTACTAATGCTACTTCTACTACTACTATTGGTACAATGTATTGTACATGATTCATTTCCATCAGTTGGGCAAGGAGGGAGACCCAACTACGTGTCTGGTGGGGTTGGAGCTGGCCGTGTAGGATAAGACCCCAACGTTGTTTCTAGGAGGTGGTTGCCAAATAGGAGTTCTGTGAAGAGCGTATTCAGAGTGTCTGAGGGGAACCTTCTTGGACACATTGTTTCCAAAAGTGGGATCAAGGTTGATCTGGACCAAGTCCGTACTATTACACAATTCCCTCACCTAGCCAACAAAAAGAGCGTATTCAGAGTTGCTGCCTGATGACATGCTTCCTTGTTTCTGTCTAGGCAGATGGTTGCTTGCAGACATGTCCATTTTCTGTTGTTTAAGCTTGGACACCTCTATTGTCAAGTTCTTGACGAGGTGAGTGAGGGTTTCAATATCATTTGTTTCCTTGTCTCTACCTTTGCTCGCCACCATCTGGGACTTCCTGCTCGCGTCTTTGGAGTCCTTTTTTGGTTCATCATCCTTGATGACTCCAATCACACGCAAGTCTTTCTCAACAACAATATCCTCTTCACAGTTTTCCAGTAGTGTTGGTTTCACAACTCACTTGACGAACTACACAATGTTGGTCGACAGTGCAGACGTGTAGTAATCAACAGTGATGGAGTCATGAGATTTGGTGTCCATTGAAAACTTGTTCAATATGTGTGTAAACCTCCGATTGAAGTCTTTTATCTTTTCCTTTCCCTCCGTCTTCAGGCTTCCCAATTCTTTGAGTAACATGGATGGGATCTTGTCATCAACAAATTTTTCAAGAAACATGCATTTGAATGCACCCTAGTTTTGTATGGAGTTGGCTGGAAGGCTGTGATACCATGCACCTGCACCACCTTCTAAGGTACATGGAAATGCTATGTCGTCATACCATACCTCAAGGTTTTGCAGCTGCAGGTAGAAGTTGTCAAAATGGTCTTCTGCCTTCAAAATGGTTGTACTTGATGTTCATTATCTTCGCCCGGTTTGGCATCTTCTGCAAAGCACCTAAGAGAGACAATGGTCCCTGAGTCACCCATTCTAGATCTTGGTCAGCTATCTCTTCTTATTCTTCGTCCTCCTCCTCTCCTTCAGAATCTGATGGTTCCGGCTTTGAGTCTGTTGGTTCGTCTCTGCCTCTGCCTCCACCGCTACCTTCCCCTCCACCTCCTATACCAGAGTCTGAGCCCAGGATCACAAGGGTGTATTGTTCCCCCTGTCAGAAGACCAGAGGTTCCTCTCTGTCTTCAATAGCTTCTACCAGAGCTTTAAGTGTGGCAATAACTGCTTCTTCCATTGATGATACAACAACCCCTGTGGGAGTGGTTTTTGGCTTCCTTAATGCGTATGGAATATGTTGTATACCTAGGATCAGTCCGACTACTTTCTCAAACAAGGATGTTGATGGGATGGACGGAGCAAATGTGATGGTACGAAATTTCGTGTTCAGTCCTAGGAGGTGAGAAGTAACTAACTGCAGAGTCGCACGTAGGCGAGAGGGAATGTGTTGGGCCTAAGAATTATCCTTAAAATTCATCTACTTTCACTCCATTCAACATCCACTTTCTCTCCATTCACACATTTTCTCACCTCTATTCCACCACCATGTCATCACATCCACTTCACTTTCATCATTATATGGGTTATTTTTTTGTTTTCCAAAATATTATTAATTCTTAGTATTTTTAAGAGAATTTGTGGTTAAACTTTAGAAAATAATATCCATATACTTATGCCTAACAATTAGAATGAGTTTGTTGACATGTGTAGGTACAAAGGTGATCCAGATTTAAACAGGAACGCAATAAAATACAGAGATAACCATATACACAAAGATGCAGCAGAAATAATACTTCATTTCATTAATGGAAAATACTGAAATATGCTTTACAACCGGAAAT
>APFE030872610.1:7769-18283 GCA_000404065.3 Pinus taeda
ATATGTATATGTATATATGTGTGTGTGTGTGTGTGTGTGTGTATATAAGCAAAAACCAATACATATATTTTCAAAAATTATCCACATAAAAAAAGCGTGATCATAATGATAGGTTCAGAACAATTTTCCAACTTCAAAGGAAGCAAGAGATCACCAATATATGTCAAAAGATACTCATAACCAGTTGCTAAGTACTGCAAAAAAACCAAAGTCGGGCTTTATACAAGTAACAAGATAATCAAGAGATTCATGTAACAACACAAAACAACTTGGCTCATAAAATTATGGTAGCTCCATATTACCCTCCATCACCTTTCCTTCAACCATAAATATGAAATGCATTAAACCTGCAACAAAAACCAAACCTTGTTTGGAGAGTCCATCCGCCACCCCATTACGCTCCTTGCAGAAATGTCTGAGAGGAATGTTATCAAATAAGCCAAGAAGAGACCTTGCGCAGTCCATGCATCCACCAAGATTGGGCACGAAGAAGGAGGATCTTCCTGACAAAACTTCAATTATGGGTCTTAAGTCTCCATACACCAAAAGGTTCGATAAATGGAGACAATTGGCAACAACCAACAACCCCAATAGTGTCATTAACTTTGCCTTTGAATTCAAACCCAATCATCCATTCCAATAAAGAAGAATGTGAATACAAGTGTTAATCCACAACCATTCCCCACACCCACATCTGCCACCATGTGTAGCACCATTGAGGAACCTTGCAGGAAAGACCACCAGAAGCGGGGGAGGGGAACTGTCTTGGGTGAATAATTAGCTTGAGATGAAGTCATCCCCATTGAAAACTAGGCCAAGGTTTTTGAAACAATATTGGAAATAAAGAGAGGTCTGTTTTCAAAGATATCCAGGTACTTGTTTCAGTATACTTCCTAAAACTTCCACTGAGAAGGGGCATATGGCAAACAAATGTTTTGCGCTTTCTAGATCTAAAAGACAAAATAATACACCGCCCAAGCCCAAGAAAACCTCGTTTGTGCAGGTCATCCTAGATTAAAATATTATTATTCAAATTGAGTTAGTAGAAGAGGGCCAGCTATATTGGTACCTGCCACCTCCAAACCATCCTGAACCCACATTTGTTAATGCTGAGAGGGACTTGATTTGAAATAAATTTATAAATGTATGAAACCATGACCATGTCTTTTTTCATAGCTCCATTCCACACCAATGAATCCCTCGTGTCCTTCTTCATGAAACCTGCCAAGTGGAACTTCTAGATGAGATTACGCCAAGATGTTGCTAGCTCAATTTATAAACCAAGGTCTTCCACGCTCTTCCATACTGGGTATGGAAGGGACAACTTCCACTGAGAAATAGTTTGTGCTAAAAATAAAATGGCACTTGAATGTAATGCATTAATCAAATCAATATTGAGATGATGAAAATAACCAATTCCCAAAATGAAATCCCTTCTAAACATGATTTTATCACCCCTCCCAAAAGACAAGGGCATCATTTCAAGCAACTATTTACTGATTTTGATGAAACTCATCCAAATGTATGAGCCCTTTGTAGCCCCAATCGTTCCTATTCTATATTAGTATAAGAAAATGGGACACCGGAGATACTTCTCAACAATAATATCCTGCTAAATGCCTCTACCAATTAAAGCCTTCCATAGGGACTTTGTCAATAATGCCTAGCCAAATTTCTTCAGATCGAGGATGCCCCATCCTCCAATATCTTTTTTTCTTTGTAATAGATTCAAAGTTCACCAGGTGTATTTTTCTAAGCCCTTTGTTCCCAGACCAAAGAAAATGTGCCATGATGGATTTGATTTTGTTAATTATTTAATAAGGAATAAAAAAGAGATGAAACCATTATACCTACATCTCTTGTAATATAGATTGGACCTGAATGTATCGACCTCCCAATGTGAGCTAGCGATGAGTCTATAGGGAAATGCGCCTCTAAAACTTCTTTGTGATCCATCTCTAGTCCACAACCCTGTAGTTGTTAGGATTCAATTTAAAACCCATGTAAGACAATCCTCCCTCAATGTGTGAAACCTCAACCTGAAAAAAAACAGGAAATTCGATAGATAACATCTAGATTTGTAGAGGAATGCAATAGGCCTGATTTTCTACCATTCATTATCAAACCTGAGGTAGCTCCAAAACGATTCAAAATGCGATAAAAAACCTGCCACTATTCCCATGAAACCTGTCTAAAACGTAATGCATCATCCACAAAAAATAGGCGTGCCACCAAAATGGAATGGGATACCTGAAACCCTTGAAAGTCCCAAGAGATCATGCCTCCTTGATCTTAAAAATAAGACCATCCATAACCAATATGAACAATAATGGAGACTATTAACATCATTGGCGAAGAACCCCTCGACGCTGAGAAAAAATTCGACGAATAACCATTAATTAATACCGCAAAATTAGCTGAAGAGATGTATGCCATGATCCATGTAATATTTTGAATAGAGAGCCTAATCTTAGAAATAATCAAGCCTATATATGTCCACTCAACACACTCGTACGCATTACGAAGATCTAGTTTCATAATGGTTGCTTCTTTCTTCTTTGTGTGCATAGTGTGTGGGAACTCTTGAGCCGAGGTGACAACATCATGAATCTGACAACTAGAAAGGAAACCGAATTGCTTGGGATAGATATAGGATGAAAAAAACCCCTTTACCCAATTAGCAATGACTTTAGATATCAACTTGTAAGAGATATTAAAGAGGGAGATTGTGTGGAAGTTAGAGAAGGAACTAGGCTGGGAATAATTTGGAACTAGAACACTAAAGGTGGAATTAATAACACCAGAGACTTGAACACCTAATTGGGATTCTTCAATCATGTTGAGAAGGTCTTGTCCCATAATATCAAAGAAATGTAGGAAAATTTCCATTGTCCAACCATTTGGACCAGGATGTTTGCCTTCTCGGATCCAAATGGCTTGACTTTTGAGGCACCAAGAGGCCTTTTAAAAAATAAGAATATGAATTTTCAACCTTTCCAATTCCTACATTTTAATCATGATTCTGAAGGGGAGGCAGGGTCCACCAACTGACTGAGAAGCTCCATTTCAGCACAAGTATGATCTAGGTCCCTTTTCATTTTTTCCTTTTCCTCTTGTTCCCATTTGCGCACCACCTTCTTAAGGAAACTTAGTTTTTGTGTTAACATATCCATAGCAGATATGTTATCCATATTATCTCCCAAGGATCGAATTTCCTTTACCAGAGAGATGAAAGAATCCATCTATAGCCACATACTATTGAATTTGAACGGGATACCCCTCTTAATATCCTCCCTTATCCACTGTAATATAATCAGGTAGTGGTCAGATATCTTGGTCTGAGCTACCCAAGATCTCATGTTACCAAATAGCTCCAATGGATTCTCCTGCACCAATAATTTGTCAAGTCTTTTGTCGATGTGCTCCCAGCTTGCCCTGCCATTATTCCAAGTGGAAAAAATAAGATTAGACCACATGTCTAGTAAATGGTTTTCCTCAAACATATGGTCTAGAAAGGAGCCAAGGGGATCAATTTTACTGGGGGGTACCTAAATTTCATCACTAGCAATTGTGGCATTAAAATATATAGCAATGACCATGGACCCAGTATTCACTAGATTAATAGCCTCCATACTCTCCCAAAATCCCATCCTTTCACGACATGGTGTGTAAAGATTTAAGAAATGAATATGGGTTGAAATTCCCTTGATGAAGCCAGTCAAAAAAATACCCGCAAAACACTTGAAAGCTTCAACATTAACCCGACATGGGTTCCAAAGAGTCACTAATCCACCTGAAAGACCACATGAGTGAGTAACAACAAGAAACCAACCCATAAAAATAGACAAGAAATATGCATTTTCCTTCTCCTTTAAGGCCATAGACTCTTGAACAAAAATGATAAATGGCTGGAAACATTCGATCAGGTGTTTGAGGGATAATTTTTTGGAGGTATCCCACAAACCTTGAAAATTGAGAGAGAGAATTTTCATCACACCACCTCGGTGCTAAGCGCAGAAGCTCTAAGATCTCAAGAGTCAATAAAAAATATAATAGGGATATCCTAGAGGGCATAATCTAGATCATCATGTAAATACTTAGTAGAGGGCTTCCCGTGAAAGTGTCTACGGCCATTTTCCCATTTCTCCTGATTGTAATGTTAAGAGTAGAAGCCAACCTGACAGAGGGAGAAATATGAGGGTCATCGACCTTATAGATAGTAAATGCAACAAGGTCTATGGCTATATTTTTCATAAGGAAGTCAATGTCACTACCCAAAAAATTATGTGGGGATGATTCAATCAGACAAACCTCCACCTATGATGGACTAGGTATGCCATTCAACCTGCATGCCCTTCAAATAGAGTCATCTTCACATTTCAGGCCTGGTGGGAGAGAGACCCCTCATAACTGAGGAAAAGGTGGAGAGCAAGGTGAGGTGGGAGCATGAGGACACATGGGCTTGCAAAGGTTAGGGATCGAAGAGGAAACAAAAACTAGGGTCTCATTAGAGGGAGTTGGAGCACCAGAAGCCAACATGTATATATGCGAAGGTGCTGGGGGAGGTGAGGGAATAAGAGAATCCACATCCTCACAATCATCTATAAGGATAGGTGAAGAGGGGGGCATTAGAGAAGAGGAAGTGATCTGCTCCAAAGGATGTTATATGGACTTATCCCTCTTGTGGACAAGAGCGATCTCCCTAGACTTCAAAGAACACTAGTAACAAACAAACAAGAACTGCTACCTTTCTCTAGACTCTGATTGATTGAAATCAAATAGAATGACAGAGGCCTCTTACCGATTTAACGAAATGATTGATGAAGTCCCTCAAAGCTTTTGACCATTCTTTCCTCGATGCTCTAGACGTCTTCTTGTTACTCCTAATAACTTCTTCATACTATCTTGAAAGAGATCAGCAAAGGCAGAGACAAAGAGATCAAAGCATACAACATATAATCAAAGAAATAAATGGACTAATTAACCAATTATATATCATAAACTAATAAATATGCAACCAAAATCCATGTAGGTGATCAAGAAATCCTACAAATTAAATCAATGAAGATATAATTTAGAAAGAAAAATTGCTTTTATATTCATAAAGCTGGAGAAAAGCCTTACAATCATATAGACTTGCTATTGTAAGTCCCTTCTACAATATCCAACCCTCTCCCTTGCAAGAAAATCCTTCCAACCTAATCTCAACACCATAAACCTACTTCCAACAATCCTCCCCCAATCCTCAAACCTATAGTATCTTTATAGGCCAAGAATGGGAAGTTTTGGATCCATTCTCCTAGGGATGATATCCACTATTAGTGGGATAGAGGTTCCACAAAGGAAGGGGAGTTACTCCATGATGGGAGGGATAAATACTGAATAGGCACCCATTTGAAGCTTGTTGGTTGGGATAAATGCTACCCAAAATGCTTCTAGACTTTAATTTTTATTTTTACATACTTTAAGTCATGTTCGCAGGCCATAGTGGAAGAAAGTGCGTACTTATGCACAATTTTTAATGGTCTTCTCTACGTATATGCAAAAATCAACTAGCGAACTGTGAGGGTAGCCAAAAAAAAGGTTTTGTACTATGGGATCTAGGAATTCCTCTTTCTTTGGGATGGTTTAGATTCAAACTTTACAGGGGAATGCTCTGTTACACATTTGTGGATAATGAGAGATCCAAACCGATGGTCATTTTCCTAATGTGATAAAATGACGTGTAACAGAGGACCCAAATCTAAATGAGAGACAAAGGGATGTGAGTTAGCTTAGATTTTGCAAAGGGTTGAAGGATCATGATATTTCTTTGAACGATGATCTCAAATCGACTTCCATTGTAAACCACCTGACTAAGTTCAGGACTTACAAGGGAAATGATCCATGAGATGGTCTGTGTGGTGACCGAGAAGACATAAAAAAGGAATACCCCAAAAATCCACCCTCTGTTTGATTTTAATGGATTTCCACTCCAATTCAATATTTTTAGGGAGGCTACCCAAAAATTTAACCTCAACCAACATCCAAGCAATCCTTTTTTCCTTGGATCCCAAAATGTTGGCATCCATATAGACAAAACATTTGATAGATTTTCCAATCTCTTCAAATACCATACACATTTAGAATTAAATTTGGAGCCAAGTGAGATTAACCCACACACATCGAGAACATGGAGTCTCAGATAAAGGATTGAAACCAATATACCATCTATGGAGCTATAAGAAACTACGCCCATAGACCCAAGGTGCAAACAAGATCTGCTTAGCATTGTCCTTGTGTAATAAATATATCCCGAACTAGTCATTCATCAAAATACAAATCTTAGGTGAGTATTTCAGAATAAGTGACCAATGTTTCTTTTCCCATGCTCGCATTTTAGATTCTTCCATATCAGAAAACATCCAATGCCCCACCAGAGCGTGTTGTTGTAGGCTCACCACACAATCTCAGAGGACATCATGGCCAAAACTGAGCAACTTCGTCTCCAAGTTTATTTTAACAACATTTTTTTATGACGTCAAAGACAATTGGAAGGAGACAAATTGAGGGATGACCCCATGCTTTTTTCATGTAAATGATGAGATCTTGAAGTGCCAGATCTACTAGATGAACAACCCTCAACTAGCCTGTCTGAAGTTAGTTTTTTAGTGTATGCCACCTTAGCTTCCGGCATGGCTTGTATAAGAACCTTCAGATCATGGATTTTTCTCCCAATGAAGTCATGTTAGGTAAGGAATGACAAGACACCAAGACAAACACCCAAATCAAGAGAGATATAAATGTACCAAATCATTGTTGAATCCAAGAATAAATGTTTGACAAAGTGAAAGAACTTCTCAAAAATATAAATAGGGTATTTTGGTCACAAAATCACCACCATAAAGTAATTTCTAACATCCAAAGAGTACATGTCCAACACAAATACAGCGAGAGGATAATCCCGAGGGCATAAAAGGACTTAGACGAGCCCCCCCCCCCCAAAGGAATAGAGGATCGAACAAATAGGAAGCAAATCCCTCATACACCACAAGATCAGTATAACGTAATTGCACTTACTAAACAAGATGAGAGAAAATAGGTAGAATAATGGGCCACCAAACAAAACAAGAACGAAAAACCACCCAACTATCGGATTGATACAGTGACACAAGCCCACACATCGAAAAATATAGGTTGAATGCTGATAACACTAGGTGCACCAACATTTGGGACATCACCACCAGAAACACCCACAATGCCAACGGAAGTCCTTGTAGGGCCAAGTTAAAACCAGGAATTTGAAATGAAATAGCCTCTTCACAATCCCTTCTTGACGATTCGAGGACACTTCTTGAGTATTACAGATAGGATAGGGTGATATCATGTGAAGTAACAAAAAACTAGGGATGGGAGGTCAACACACTAAACAACCCACATGATCCAAAATATAGAAAATTGAGCAATCCCTGATGGATCACCGCTTGGCCTCCCTGATTGTCTCTACAATGATGATATAAAGGACATACAAAGCACTCAGAGCCAACAAAATCAATTGATTAATATCTTAAGTTGATATCGAAAACATGTTTGAAAATATTAGCCACCCCACCAGAAAGCCAAAAAGAAATAAAAAATAGGCTACCAATGGTGCGCTCTAACTCCCAACGAGTACAACTAACAACTCACCCTTCGATAATAGAACCTTCAACTAATGCTATGAAATAGAAAAAGGAACTCTCAAACTAAAGGGATAATGGCTAACCAGAGCCAACCCAAACCTCCCAACCCAAAAGTGGAGATATAACTCTCACTGACAAAGACGAGACCAAGATATTTTAGCCAAAATATTCCACTCGAAGATTTTCAACTAGATGGTAGTTTAACTACTCAAGTAAACTCTGGGCCCAAAACAAAATTAAAATAAATAAATTTAATAACAAAACAATATCTTAACTCAATTAATAAAAGTAATAAAAACAATAAATCGATTTGATTCCACCAGATTTGTTATATTGTAATTTTGTTTTTATTAAGAATATGAATATTACCTTAAAATAAATTCAATAATAAAACATAATATTGAGTGTCAGTTAAAAAAATAAACTGATTTGGTTCAATTCAATTTGTTATATTTTTACACTATAACAAATAGAATTGAATCAAATTGATTTCAATTTGTTTTATTGTTACAATATAAAAAATTGAATTGAATTGAATAGATTTATTTTTCTAATTGCGTCAACCTTATGTTTTATTATTAAATTTATTTTAATGTAATATGCATATGTTATGTTGTAATATAGAAAATTAAATTGAATCAAATCGGTTTATTTTTTTTAATTGAGTCAATATTATGTTTTATTATTAAATATGCATTACATTACATTGATTTTGTTTTTATTAAGAATATGCATGTTACATAACGTAATGCATATTGCATATTTTTAATAAAAACAAAATCAATGTAATGTAATGCATATTTAATAATAAAACATAATATTGACTCAATTAAAAAAAAAACACTGATTTCATTCAATTCAATTTGTTATATTAAAATATAACATATGCATATTACATTAAAATAAATTTAATAATAAAACATAATGTTGATTCAATTAAAAAAAAAAACAAAATTACAATATAAAAAATCTAATTGAATCAAATCGATTTATTGTTTTTATTACTTTTATTAATTGAGTTAAGATCTATTTTATTATTAAATTTATTCTAATGTGATATCCATAGTTTTAATAAAAACAAAATTACATAAAAAAAAATTGAATTGAATCAAATAGATTTATTATTTTTATTACTTTTTAATTGAGTCAACATGAATGTTTTTATTAATAAATTCATTTTAATGTGATATACATATTTAAAAAAAAAAACGAAATTGCAATATTAAAAATGAAATTGATTTATTATTTTTACTAGTCTTTTTAATTTAGTCAACATTATATTTTATTATTAAATTTATTTTGATGTGATATGCATATTTTTAATTAAAAAAAAATTACAATAAAAGATTAAATTGAATTGAATCAAATCGATTTATTGCTTTTATTACTTTTTTAATTGAGTCAACATTATGTTCTATTATTATTATTTTTGATTTAATGATTCATTTTACAAACACTACAACTTCTCTCCTATATAGAGCTGACATTTAAATGTTTACACTCATCTACAACTATTACAATATGCAACTCAACAAATGTTTACTTACTTTCATATAATGTAAATATGTGTTTGTTTACTTTTATATAATGCAAAGATCTCTATATACATTTGTATAATTTTATTCATCTTAACTCTGTATATACCAAGGGCTTAGAGGAATCAAATCTATGGAAGTGCAAACCTTTCCTAAGATTTGTATCTTGAGAGGTTTGATCCCTCTCTACCACGGGTAGATTCAAAGTTAAGATGTATCTATGCTGGTTAATTTTTTTATGCAAGTATTTTACTATTATTCTTAAATGTAACATTAAAAAAATAAGATTATATATTCTAAAATATCATACTTACAAACATAAATCATTATTATTAACATTTATATTTTAATGTGATATGCATATTTTTAAGAAAAACATAATTATAAGATAATTGAATTGAATTGATTTATTGTTGTTATTGCCTTTTTAATTGTGTCAACACTATGTTTGATTATTAAATTTATTTTAATGTGATATGCATGTTTTAATAAAAACGAAAGCAATACAAGAAATTGAATTGAATATGATCCATTTATTGTTTTTTGTTACTTTTTTAATTGAGTCAACATTATGTTTTATTATTAAATTTATTTTAATGTGATATGCATATTTTTAATAACAACTAAATTACAATATGACAAATTGAATTCAATCGAATGGATTTATTGTTTTTTAATTGAGTCAATATTACGTTTTATTATTAAATTTATTTTAATGTGATATACATATTTTTATTAAAAACAAAATTAGAATATAACAAATTGAATTGAATCAAATATATTTATTATCTTTATTACTTTTTTAATTGGGTTAACATGTTGTTTTATTATTAAATTTATTTTAATGTCATATGCATAGTTTTAATCAATTTTTTACATAAAACAAATTGAATTGAATCAAATTCATTTATTGTTTTTATTTATTTTTATTTGAGTCTAACATTATGTTTTATTATTAAAATTTATTTTTTATTTGACACATATTTTTATTAAAAACAAAATTACAATAAAAAATGAATTGAATTGAATCGAATCGAATCTATTTATTCTTCTATTAATATTAAATTTAGTGAGCATTATGTTTTATTATTATTATTTTTTAATATTAAATTTAGTTAGCATTATGTTTTATTATTATTATTTTTGATTTAATGATTCTTTTTACAAACACTACAATATCTCTCCTATATTATATTGGCATTTAAATGTTTACACTCATCTACATCTATTACACCATCTCCTCCATACTAGGTTGCAAAGTCTTTTGGGCTAAACTCAACAAATGTTTACTTACTTTCATAAAATGTGAAGATGTGTT
>APFE030872610.1:18303-33391 GCA_000404065.3 Pinus taeda
ATATATATATATATATATCTTAACTTTGGAGCTACCAAGGGTCTAGAGGAATCAAATCTATGGAGGTGAAAATCTTTCCTAAGTTTTGCATCTTGAGAGATTTGATCACTTTGGATGCTTGATAGATTCCGAATGCTGGACTTCTAATGCAAGTATTATTTTATTAATTTTAAATACAACATTATGGGACATCTGCGACACACTAGGTTGTATATCCCCTTGGCACAATAACAAAAATATTTTATGGTTATTCATAAATAAAAAAATTAAGTAATAACAAAAATATTCTATGGTTATTCATAAATAAAAAAAATTAAGTAATCTATTTTTTATATTTAAATTTATATAGAGAAAGATAGAATAATTGAAAAAAAAAATAATGAAACAAAAATTGTTGGGTCTCTCTCTATACATACATACATGGATTTTTTGTTTTGGTTATTAATATTATTTTAAAATGCTACATGTCAACTCTATATTAAGTATTAAAAAAATTGAATTTAAACTTTTCCCTTACTTATCAATAAAATAATATCGATCTCCCCCCTCTCTCTCTCTGTTAAGGCATTTTGTGATATGAAGGTTGACACTAGTTCAAAACTATGTGGGCAAAAATCCAGCCATGTCAAGGGTTTGTGTGGCCTAGGCTGAGTGCGATCCCCTAGTAATTTTGACGGTTTAGATGCCCCTGGGTCTTGATTTATCAAGCCAAAGGTTAAGTGTGCAGTCATCTCAAGACTCACAACTTAGCAAACACAATTGTTTTTACTGAAATATGAAGGAATTACACATCTATTTAATATTGGAAAACAAAAGTATAAGAGGTTTTTTACATTCATTTTTTCTCTCTCTGTATAGAAATTTGATATAAATTTATATTAATTTAATGGAAAATGAACTATTTTATTTGTTGGTGACTAAAGTTTTTTATTATTCATATTTCTTCATTAAATACAACATGTCAATTCTATGTTGAGCATGGAATGAATTTCACATCTCTTTCAGATTGGGTTTTAAATTCCTCATTGAGTAGCGGAGGAATTACAAATGTAATGTACCTAAAAAATTCAGGTAATATATATTTTTTTCATATATATGTGTGTTATCATACTTTCAAACTTGATTCATTTTTCTAACTATATGCAATCCTCAGTGACATTTTTGTGCTTCAATGTTTAATTGTATAACATTCTAATGTATACCGATTTCATAATGTTGCTTCAGGATCTTTTCATAATGGCAAGATCACCACAACATCATACTAAATATTTATATGTATGTTTTATCTTGACCACATTATATAAAAGACTCATTCCAATCAACGAGCTTGGCCATAGACCATAACATGTTCACTAAGTGCCTTGCGGTGGGGGAATTAACACCTAGCTAAAAGCATATATAATATTTAAATTGTGTTGGTGGTAAAAGATGTATCATATCTGTTAGAACCCCATGACCAATGTTTTTATTAATGAGATATTTCACCATTGTTCTATTCATTGGGCTTTTGTAATAGTGTTTGAGTTATCTGTGATATGAAATAGTACCAAATGGTTGTGGTAACATCGCACGCCAGTCATTGGCTTTCCCAGGTGGTCTGTCATCCAGGGACAAATAAGATCTCTCAAAGAAATCCAATGGTGTCTATCTTTCGTGCAAGTAGTTAGGGTTCCACTCATCCCCTACTAGGTCTCGTCCATAACTTGCACTTTGGTAGTTTACGAGTAGGAGCTCTGGGAGCTCCATAGGGGGTTTCACTTAATTTTGCAATTTCTTTTGCTTATTTTTTAAACTTCTCACTCTGCTCCCAAACATGCTTGTGTTTGCTTCCCTTCATCAAATACTATATTTTTTTATGCATTAAAGAATATATTTTATGTAAGCAAAACAACCCTTTTAGGTAATGACCATTCTTAATTTTACACAAGGTTGTCAAATTATTGATTCTTGTTTTGAAATAACTTAGGAATTATGGATTCCTAACTAGCTATGTTTCCCTGAGTAAGACTGAGGGAGTTATGAAGACTTCACCCCTTTTACCATTGAATCATGGGTACTTGTCTCTCATATTATTATTCTTCTTACTTATTACCAAAATTCACTTTAAAGTAATGCTCCATCTTGATGAGCCTCATCATTGGGTAACTATATGGACCTTAATACATCTCCAAGCTTATTAAAATCAACTATTCTCATAATTACTTACATGTTTTAATTATATTTTGCTTAATGAGATGAGTAAAAGTAAGATGTTATGTCTAGTGGTCTAATGTGCATTGATTACAGGTTTTTGAGAGCAAATCATGGCAATTTTGGCTAATTAAGGGCAGAAAATCGAATGAGACAAAGAGGAAAGATTATAGGAGATAGATCCTCCTCATTAAATCCTCACTCATTCGAATATTCCTCAATCAAATCACACTAGCTCAGAGTTGCAAGCCGTCGAGTCATGGAGATCATGTGCAACCGAGCCAATGACAGTTAAGAACCAGTTCATCATGAGTTTGGGAGCCAAGCCTCCCTAGATTTAAGGAAGTTGTTTGAGACTCTAGTTGTATAAATAAGGAGGCCTAGAGCCTCATTAGGATTCAAATTTTTTATGGAAGATCACTAAGCATTTTCAAGCTCAAGTCTTGTGGAAAAACAATGTTATGTAATTTTATGATATGATAATGAGAATGAGCATTTCCTTGATCCAACAGTGAGTTGACTCAGAGGGATGGATCTCTTGGGTTAGGGCCCAACCCTAGTAGCAAAGGCTCCTCTTCTTGTACTTGTATGTTTAGGTTATTTCATAGATTAAGCGTTGAAGTGATTTTAGCATTGTTTCATTGCAAGTAGTGGTAAATTTGATTAGTTTGCTTCCATTTGTGCATAGTTGTAGCAATAGTATTAGAGAGGTAAAGGAATACCAAAAAGGCTAGTAGTAGGTGTATTTGGCCTCACTCCTCCCTTTAGGGACCATGGTTTGAGGAAAAACTCCTATTCATCCCTGAAAAGACAGAATTCTGATTCCTTATGGAATTTAGGGTTTTCTGCTACTTAGGCCAACATCTTTTCAGTTCTCAAGAATAGGATTCAATTGTCATTTCTGATATCTCCAGCTTTATATTAGATCTCATGGTTTTTCAAAATATCCTGCAAGTATTTCCATGCATGAACTAGGCAACTAAATAATGAAATTATGTTTTCTTAAGTTGATGGGAAATCTTTCTTGTTTGACATGATTGACGGATAAATGCCAGTGATGTATGTATTGCAGGAGTTTCAATAGTGTTGGAATATCTCTTGTCAGCAACCCCAGCCTAACCTCATCCATCCATGATCACCTGAAGCCACTAAGTCCCTCAACCAATTCATCATTCGATAAGAAAAACTTTTCAGGCTTGTTGAGCAAATCCAACCATCTTACAAACTCTGTTTTGAACTCTGAAGAAGTCCTAGCTACTCCCTTGCCTTATTTCTTCCATCATTCACCTTCCCTAAGCCCTATACCACCTTCCAAATCACTCCTATTTCTCTTGTCCAAATCTTATAGGAATACAGGGGATCCTATAGGAGCATTAGGACATCCTATAGGAAGCATTAGGACATCTTGTAGGATGACCTGTAGTGGCCTTTTTTGAGGCCGATTTGTGGAAAAAGAATCCAGGAAGATAGGAGAAGACCCCTACTTGCCTCCCAAGCCATATGACCTTTCACCACCATCTCCAACCCACCTACCACATCACCAAGGAGATTTAGCATTCACATATTCACAAAAAAAGGACAAAAAGAAAAAATAGTTATTGTGTTCATTCATATGCACAGCAGTAAAATGTTTGGTTATTTCAGATTGCATGCCTAGGACAGTTAGGATTACACACTTGTTAGCTTAGAATTCTTCTGAAGAAAGATCTCTTAGCAATTAGTTAGATGAGTGGTGTTTAAAGAATTTATTTCAGTTTTTCGTTATTGCAGTAGACAATATTTCCATTCTTCCAATTAGGGTAAAATTCCTCTTTCTTCATTGGTAATGAAACTTCTTTATGAATCAATAGAAGGTTGGCTCGAGAAACCATAGTGGTCTATCGCCAACGCAGTAGTGACAAAGAGTGGACCCATTGCATCTGCTTGTGTATGCAACATTGTCACCTCCAAGTTTGTATGAACACTGGGTTGATAAAGTAAAGTTGGTAGCCCTAGGAGTTGCAACATTCTTGCTGCAATACTGGTGCTCATCACTTTTTGGTGCCATTGTTGGGGAGGTGTCTAAGTAAGATGTGATTTATGCTTTCTTTCTTCCATTTCTTCTCTCTTTATTTATGCTATTAGCTTCATTTCTACAAAAAGTAATTGTAAGTTTGTTTGATTTCTTTTCCTTTCTGCAAGTGAGATTTCATTCAACAGTTAGTTTCCATTCAGTTTGTTATTTCAATTCTACAATTAGTCTCAAAGCTTGAAAAATAAAACATAACAAAAACACTTCTTTCATGCCTCGTATGAATAAGGATAACTTAGGAAAATTTCTTGCAAATACCCCCACCAGTTCAAACAACCAACCTTACCTCTTCTTTGGTGGTTGTGAATTGGAGGACCCCTTAGGCGAACAACCAGAGATTTTTGAAGAGCCTACAAGGGGAGAGGAAGAAGGAGAACCCATTCCAAAAAATATAATGGCTGAAAATAGAAATGACAAAAGAGATAGAGAAATAATTGAGGGTTGTTTTTGCATTAGAGAAACCAATGGGGATGCCAAGATGAAAAACACAAGCCCCTCTACTATTCCTCATTTCCATGACTTGACCTCAGAAGATCTAGATACTTTATTGTTTGAGTTCGCTGTCATATGCAAAATTTATGATTACACCACTAATGATAAAAAGTTGAAATTATTCCCATCCACTCTCAAGGATGCAACTCTGTGCTGGTTCATGGGTTTACTTGGGGATAACATCACAACCTGGGCTCAGATGAAACAAGCCTTCAACAATAAGTATCGGGACTGCTGCAGATCCAAAGACACTAAAGAGGAAATTTTTAGAATTACCTTGGGGCATGATGAATCCCTAGAGGATTATGAGGAAAGATTTCAGCTTAGCTACAAAAGGGTCTGGTGCACACTTAATCCTGAGCCACTGAAACTAGTCCTACTCAGGGGGGTCAAGGAAGATATTTGTATACCCTAAACCTTCTAGCATGAGGGGACACCTACCAGCTACCCTATGAATATATCAAGACTATATTTAAGAACCATTCTAGGGAATATAGGAAAAAGGGTAGGGGTGGTCAACCAATGGCCAACTCATCCTCTTCCAACACATCCATAAATGGTGAAATTGGAAATATGTTGGAGTATTTCAAGAGTGAAATGCTACAAACCCTTGCCTTATAGATGAACACTATGCACATCAAGAGGAAGTAGGAGGAATAAGAGAGAGCATTAGCCATTTTCTGCCCTAGATGCACAAGGAGGCACCCTAGGAATGAATGTCCATTAAACCTTATATAAATCTACTCGGTCTGTAAAGAAAACCACTCCACAAACAAGTGACCTTCTCTACCTGGACTAAGAGCTATGTATCAGGGAACTGAAGGGATGACTGAACATCTCTGCTACATAAATCAAAGGAGGACTCATGGACCTCGACCGTACCAATAAGGCATGCAAGGGTCATCCTATGCATACTACCTCGCTAACCAAAACACATCCATTCCCTCTTGGCCCCACCTCCTCATCCCTCCTAGTCTACACCTTCTCCTTGGTATTTTGCACCTCAGTACCATTCCCAACCGACCAACTAGCCATTTCAGCCATATACACCTCCACAACCTCAGTGGAATGCACCACCCCAGGGGTGGAGGCCCCCATACAACAATGCTCCAGCTTTATTGCCTTCATCTCTTACTCAACCACAACTTTTAAACCCAGATCCACCTTAACAACCTCAAATGCCCGCCCATCCAAATCCAAACCTGAACAAAACACAGGCACACGAAGTATACAGTGGAGAGACATCCTACCCTACTTATGATGTGGAAATTTAGGAAATCAACCTAAGGTCTGGGAGAGTACTCCCAGACAACCAACCTCCATCTCCACCCAGGGAGAGTGAGGAGGAAAGAGAGGAAAGTATGCCTAGAGTGAATCCACCACCCTTTCTTGAAAGATTAACTCATCCAACCCATCCTACCCCAGAGGAGAATGAACATCTGGGGGAATTGAAAAATCTATGTGTCAAAATCCCACTTCTCCAAGCCATTAAGGATGTACCTATTTACAACAAACTGATTAAACAGAAGTGTTTCAAATATTTAGGGAGGTGAAAAAGAGACACCCCTACCATTATGCCATTGGAAAGCTGTACGACTTAATGCTGGGGTAGGTAATTTACCCAAAGTATTTAGACCCTAGAAGTCCTATAGTAGATGTGCACATCAATGGAACCATTGTTCCATAGACCTTGATTGATCTTGGGGCTTCCATAAATGTAATGACTAAGGACACCACGCTCAAGTTAAATCTCCAGGGTTCATTAAGAAAGACCACAACAGTCTTGCATCTTGTAGACCGTTCCATAGTATCCCCTGAGGGGATCGTTGAGGATGTGATCGTCTCCATTAACTCCTAGGAGTACCTTGCGGACTTCCTAGTTCTTCATCGTAAGCCCAAGCTTAATGGTTATCCTCTCATACTTGGGAGACCTTGGTTAGCCACTGCCAATGCCTACATAAGCTATAGGGTTGGAAACATGACTATAGAAAATGGGCATCTGTCCAAGCAGTTGGTCTTATACCCTCCTTCTTAGCCATTCTTAAAACATGATTTAAATTTATGGCTGGAAGAGGAGGAAGAAGATGAAATTTACTTAGCCCAACTCTATAACTAGAAGCTACCATGGGAGGAGTACATCCGAATGAAGATGATTTGATTAAACACATACTCCAAAATCCAACTCCCAACACCTTTTCCTTAGAGGAAGTAGTGAAGGAAACCAAGAGAAACTATCAGATTGATCTATGCTTGGCTGATTCAATCCATACTCGTGTAAAGACAATAGAATTCAACCCTGAAATAACTTTGAAAATCAACCCTTTTTTCTATACACCAAGAAGAAGAGTTGTGAAACATGCTAAGGGAACATCTGGATGCCTTTGCTTGGAGTTACAAAGAAGTGAAAGGAGTGCACCCCTCAGTGTGTATTCACCACATTTATGTCAAAGAAGGTTGCAAACCAGTCCGACAACCCCAAAGGAGAATGAATCCAACTCTCAAGGATATAGTCAAGGAAGAACTACAAAAACTGCTAGATGCAGGATTCATTTACCCTATCTTGGATAATGAGTGGGTTTCTCCTTTGGTGTTTGTTCCAAAGAAAAATGGGAAGTGAGGATTTGTGTTAATTACAGAGAGTTAAACAAAGCAACAAAGAAGGACCCTTTCCATCTACCTTTCATTGACCAAGTGTTAGATGGCCTGGCAGGGAAATTTTTTTTCTCTTTCTTAGATGGGTTCAGCGGTACAATAAAATCCAGATTAGCCCAAAGGACCAGGATAAAACCACTTTCACCTGTCCTTGGGGTACTTTCACTTATAGGGTCCTTCCTTTTGGCCTATACAATGTCACTGCCACTTTCAAGAGGGTAGTCCTGAGTATTTTGCCGAGATAGTCCATGATACAGTGGAAATTTATATGGATGATTTTACACCCTATGAGTGTGATCTCCTGGAGGCTCTCTCCAACTTGGGTAAGGTTATGAACAAATGCATTGAAATGAACTTGTCCCTTAGTCCCGAAAAATGTGAGTTATTGATGTCTGCAGGGACTGTTCTAGGTCATTCAATATCACAAAAAGGACTGCAGGTGGACCCAAATAAGATAGCCATCATCCAAAGGGTCCCACCTCTGAAAAAATAGAGGGATGTCAGAAGTTTTATATGCTTAGCGGGATACTATAGGAGATTTATAAAAGGCTTCAACAAGTTATCTTCTCCTTTATTTGGTTTATTGGCCAAAGATTCCAAAGTTTTATGGTCAGAAAACTGTCAAGAGGCCTTGGACACCCTAAAAGACAAGTCGGCTACTCCACCTATTCTTTGAGGCCCAAATTGGGCTCTTCCTTTCCATATACATGCTGATTCTTCTCACAAATCCATAGGAGTAGCTCTAGGCCAAATAGATGACAAGCTACCTTATGCCATTTACTTCATCAATAAGAATCTGTCAAAATCTGAATTGAACTACACAGTGACTGAAAATGAGCTCCTAGTTGTTGTGCATTCATGGAACAAATTTTGGCATTACATTATAGGTTACTAGACATTTGTACATATTGACCATGCTGCAATTAAATACTTGATGAATAAACCTTATGTAAATGCCCGGATTATTAGATGGTTACTTTTATTGCAACAGTTTGATTTAATTATTATTGATAATCCTGACAAGGAGAATGTTGTTGCAGATTTTTTATCCAGATTGACTTTGCCTACAAGGGAGGAAGGAATGGTTGATGATTAGTTACCACATGAACACTTATTTTCCATTTCAATTCTCTCTCCATGGTTTGCTGACATAGCAAATTACTTGATCTCTGCATAGTTTCCACCAAATTTGTCCTCCATTGAAAATATCAAGATTGTAAGGAAGAGCGCCTCATTCACTTGGATTGGGGGAAACCTCTTGAAACTAGGCCCATATCAAATTCTGAGAAGATATGTCAGGGAGGAGAAATTCTTTAACATCCTTCTGACCTGTCATGATGGGCCTTGTGGAGGTCACTTTGCGGCCAAAAGAACAACATTCAAGGTACTAAAAGCTAGTTATTATTGGCCCACTCTTCACGAAGATGTGAGGAGGTATACTAGTCAGTGTGATAGGTGCCAAAGGATGGAGAAACCTACCCTAAGGGATGAAATGCCTCTGCAACCTCAAGTGACTTTCGAGCCATTTGAAAAGTGGGGCATGGATTTCATTGGACCCATTGATACTCCATCCAGGCAAAAGAAGTACATCATTGTGTGCACTGACTATTTAACCAAGTGGGATGAAGCCAAGGCCATCAAAGCAACAACAAAAGAGAAAGTGGCTAAATTATTAAGGGAAAATGTATTTTATAAGTTTGGGTACCCTAGAGAACTAGTCACTGATCAAGGCGGTCAGTTTACATCTCACATGATTGAAAATTTGTTAATCCAGCACAAGATCAACCATATAACATCCACTCCTTACCACCGAAAAGCTAATGAACAAGTGGAGGTAACCAACATAGCACAAGAAGGCATTCTGACCAAAGTGATTAGCAACAACAGAAAGGATTGGGTAAATAGATTAGTTGAGGCCACTTGGGCCTATAATACCACTTGGAAGACCACCACTAGATTCACTCCTTATGAGCTAGTCTATGGGAAGAAGGCCCTGCTATCTGATGAGCCTCTACATTAGACATAAATTAAGGCTCATACCTCTAAATTAAAAAATAATTTAAGGCCTATGACTATCCTTCAGCACATTAAACCTCTATTTCTGCATTAGATAATTTATTTTTAACTTTAATATATTCTTTAGGAAGGTTTATGAATAATTGGATATTTGTGCCTAATATTATTTATTTTTACGGAATATTATGAGAATATTGGGCAGATTATGAAGATTTGGAGGAGAAGATAATTTAGGGACTTGTTCCCTACTACAGGAGGATCAATAATAAAAAACAAATCAACAAGATATTATGAATTATGGCATAGATTGTGGAACTCCTATGATTGGAAAATCTAGGAGTGTGTTCCCTACCATTTAATGCAGATTCCTAGTATTGGGGACTAGATCCATTAATTAAGGGATTTTGGTGGGGAAATATTCCTCCATTCATGGGGAATGATTCCTAATCATTTTTTATAAGTACCAAGTCAAATTTTCCTCTAGGGATAGATTTTCATTAGTGTTATTGTGGAGAGAACTTGTCTTTTTGCAGCTCCATTGTATTTTCTTGCAGGGATGCAATTGTGTTGATGAAAATAGTGAAGGTTGGTGTCATATTGAGCTTCTAAATCTTGTTCTCCTCCATAGGTCTCTGAGTTTCCTTGGTCTTGGCCATCCTAGGAGTCTTAGAGCCCTTTTGTATCATTTTCTTTCCTTCTTTTCACTGATTATTCACATGCATCTTTTTTTTTAATTTCTTTCTACTTCTACATTTAGTATTAATGATTTCTTGTTGTAGGATTGATTTAAATGGTTCATGTAAGTTCTTTTGCAGGATCCCAAAAATAATTTTATCATTGAAAAATATTTGGAAGGTCATAGTAGTCATTGAGCTACTCAGATTAGCTTTCTTATTCCCAAATCTAGATTTCTGGAACTCCTTTGTGGCAAAGAACAATAAATTTCTGCTATTTTTTAGAGCATGCTAACGAGCTTCAATCGAGTTGGTTCCACTTGAATTAGATGAAAAAATAATTATAGTTCATAACAAAAATCACCCCATTTCATTTGCAATTGATTAGGTTAGACATTTTTTATATTTACTAGCTCACTAGTTCTCGAATTTCTAGATTTTCGACTAGTAATGTTTTTCTAGTTTTTAGAATGGGTTAACAAAGGTCTTTTTGAGTGATTCCACTTGGAATAGGGAACTAAGACATCCTATTTAATAAAAAAAATTGTCCCATCCAATTTGGATTTGATTTTATTGGTTTTTCGATGAATTATAATTTCGTATAGTAAACGTGTAACATCCTGTAGTAAATCAAGGGATCCCGTAGGAAATCAATGTAGCATCCTGTAGGAAATCTGCATTCGGTAGGAAAGCCTGTTTTGAGCCCGAATGGAGAAAAATCATTATTGAAGCCGGGATTAGGCCTCTACTTGACCTCCATACCATCAAGTCCATTTTAACCCTCTTGCTCCACACTTGTCCACCCTGCCAAAGATCAAGGAAAGATTAGCATTTGCATTTATAAAGCAAAAAGATTTAAAAAATGAGTTCTTTTATATTTACACATGCACACAACAGTTAGTACTCTCTAGATGAGATTTCATGCTCAATTAGTTTAAGTCATAACATGTGATAACTAGGGTTAAGCTATGTTTCTTTTACGTTTAGTTCATGATCTTTATGCAATTAGAATATGTTTCTTCCTTGTACTTTCTTTCTTGCAATAGGTTAAGGTTCCATTTCTAACATTTCATTTTTTGCAATTATTTTAGGATTTGACTTCAGTACATGCACTCCATTACATCATGAAAACAAAGGAAGGACACATTGAATGATGCACATATATTGCTGATACCTCTTAAGTTTGTACGAACCCCAGGTTGATAATTAAAGTTGGTAGCCTTGGGAGTTGCAGCATTCTTGTTGCAATACCAAGTCTCCACTTTTTGGCATCGTTGCCATGGAGGTGTCAAAGTATGCATTGTTTTCTTCCCTAGTTGATTCATTTCTTTTTACTTTTTGCAAAAACAAAAAAAATATTGCGTTAGGCATATTTCATTTCAAAAATAGAAAAGTGCATTGCATTAGTGTTTTCATTCAATCATAAAAACGAAAAAAAATCTCCAACACCAACCCACTCCCCCATTTGATCACGTGGTGTAGTAAGAGCCACATCACCATCCAATTTTGCAGGTAGTAGAAGAAGAAGATGACAAAGAATGTAGAAGAAATGGATGGAGATGATGACAATGAGGAAGATCCTCTTGGATTTCCCATTCAAGATACTGATGGTAGTGTGCACATGAAGAACATCCCTCCATCTTTTCTTCAAAAATTTCATGGTCTAAGGTTAGAGGATCCGTAGACCTTTCTCTTTGAATTTGAAATTGTTTGTAGATCTTATGGTTACTTATTAAAAACTAAAAAAATGAGATTGTTTCCGGAAACATTGAAGGATAGAGCTCTTAAATGGTTCATGAGTTTAGGGACTAATTCAATAATATCATGGAATGATATGCGAAAGATATTTATATAAAATATAAATATCATGATCTTAAAGAAGAAATCTTTAGAATGAATCAAAGAGAAGATGAGAGTCTAGAGGATCTAATATAGAGGTTCATGTATAATGTTAAGAGGGGAAAACTACATCATTTAGGATCTGACACGCTAAAAACCATCTTACTTAGAACAATTAGGGACGAGTGGATTGATATTCTTGATCTCATGAGTAGGGGTGATGTATATCAATTATCATTTGAAGAAATTTGTGAAACATGCAAACACATATCAAGAGGAAAGGTGAGAGTAATTCAATCAACATAAAGATTAGTAAGTCAAGCTAAACTTGGAAATTTGTTTGATGACTTTAAAACATAAATTCTTAGCAATCTAACCAAATAGGTAGAAATTTTAAGAATACAAAATGTGAAAAAATAAGTTGTTTGTGTTGTCCATTTAGAATCACATGATGTTAGATGTTGCTCTTGATTACCAAGGTTGAAGGAAGTCAGCCAAGAGGACAATGGAGCAAGTAAATTGCCAATGCAACAATGTTATGTAGCTCCAAGAGGACCATGGCAGCCTAGTCAACCTAGTATGATACAAGAGACTAATTCAAAATTTCAAGGTTATGCATATCCATGTCAAAGTTACTGGAACGCACCCTTTCCTTGGCAACATTTTCCATCTCAACCCTAAAACCAATATTTGCAACAAGGTTGGCATGAAACTTATGGGAGCCATCCATAATATCCTCAATATTTTCGTCAATATCCTCCATGCCCAAATCCATGTTATCCCTACCATTCATCTCTTCCACAACCACAACTCCAACCACATCCATCTCAAATATCCACTCCCACTCAATTACCTGTACTGCCATTTCCAAACCCACACATTGAAGTAGCTCAACCCATTTACAATGCTGAGGTACAACACTTCCAAACATATCCTCTTGATATCAATGGTATTCACCATAGCTCAGGAATAGCTTGATATCATTTAAGGACCACATCCAGAAGAAGAAGATTCAAATGAGAAGACCACAAAATCATGGGCTGCACTTGATGAAGAGCAGAAATCAAAAGCAGAAATCAAAATCAGAGATTGAGAGAGCTCCCTCATGGTTACCATCAAATGCTCCATGTATTCAAGAGAACAATCGACAAAAAAGGAAGATTTGAAGGTCATGGAAGAAGAAGACATCCAAGATGATCCAAATGAGCAAGTGGATTAGGGACATCACGACTATATTGAAATATGGTTCCAGACAGTCACTAAGTTGCAACAATACTCTCTTCTTCAATTGTGCTTGATATCATCAAAGTCAAAGCATTTGATCACTCTAATTCAAGTACATGTCAAAGCATCCATTTCAAGCCTACACATCATTTTGTTCGTCATCTTGATGAGCACATGGCTCCATTGGAAGTATTCTTATACTTGAAATTGATTTTGCTTTTCAAGTAGGGTAGGGTGAAAAAAAATAAAAAAATAAAAATAAGAGAAAAAAATAAAAATATCAGGTGAAAACCTCCTTGGAGGCGCCTCAAATTGGCTCATTGATTGAAAAACTCCATGAGGTGGCCAATGGGTTGGAAAAAAAGAAAAAAGATAAAAAAGAATAGATCCTAGGTGAAAACCTCCTTTGAGGTGCCTAGGCAGACATACTAGTTGAAAACCTCCTTAAGGCAGCTAGTTGGCCTAGAAGAAAAAAAAAGGAGAAAAAAATTAAAAAATCCTTGCTTCATGTATCTCTTTGATGAATGTAGGTTCTATCCAACATCTACAAGGAACATAAACAAGTTGCCACAAAAGAAAGAACAAATAGGTCAAACCTAGTCAAAAGAAGTCAAATATTGACTTTCTCCTCCTTTTCTCAAATGATGCAACATGACCAACGCCATGTCAATTCATCATCCTCATCTATTTCCACCATCCACTGATCATTTCCAAGCTTCTACCACTAATTTTCCTTGCTGTCCCAAAATACTATAGGAAGGCTCTGTTTTACTACAGGATACAAAAATACAGAGAGTAGAAAATTGTTTTTGCCATAACTTGAAAACCATGCATCCAATTGCCAAGATGTTTCCGGGGGACATGCATATGGATTATGGTAAGATGCTCAAACAATTTTATCAAATTCCAGTGCAGAATTTTTGAGAAATCAACCTCCATCACCTACAACCATTTTTGCATTTTATTGATATACATGCATCCATTTAAAAAGTTGTTTCATGTGGAGATGCATATGAATGATGGTAACATGCCCAAGCAATTTCAGAAAATTGAGTGCATAGTTTCCAAGAAATTAGCCTCCATCAGCTTCAGCCATTTTTAGTTTTTTCTCGAGATCCATGCATCCATTGACCAATTTTTTTTTATGGGGAGGTGCATAATGATGATGGAAACATGCTCAGAAAGTTTCAAGTCCATCCATTCTACTGTTTGGGAGATATGGACAAAACAAGTCAGCTAAAAAAGGTTGTCCTATAAACCTACAGGATTCCCTGAAAACCTACAGGATCCTACAGGAGATTATACAGGATATAGAAAAACACCTACAAGATTGGCAGTGAGCAATTTTAAAAGGGAGAAATAGAGGTTGTCTTGATAAGAAAGTGATAAGGAGGTAGGATTTGAACTTTCCCACATTTTTCCAAGTGAAAAGAATATTAGAAAGCCTTCTATTGTGTTGAAAAATATTGCAGTATAGGGGAATTGTATACAAAGAATTTTCATCTAAAATTCTTCATCCATTAAATTTGATAAGGCTACATATACAACCCCCCACATCCATTAGAGAAACATGACAGGGGGATTTAACAGGAGGGAACCCACCAACACAGTGAGGATTCATTAGCATCACCATCCAGTACCTGCACATCAAGGAACAACATCAAAGAAAAGAAAAAAAAAAAACATGCAACAAATACAAGCAAGGATTTCACTCTCCAATAAACGACATCTACAGGAAGGCCATCAGGTAGGTACATGTATGCAATATTCTTGACATCTTCTCTTGAGCATATTATAGTTAGAAATTTGTTGTCAATGCATGAGAGATGAGGTTTTATAAGCTAAGGATAGGTCAGCAGTCTCAGTTGCCTTCAACTAGTTAATTTGAGAAGTCAAATTATGAAGGATGATGATTTCAAGGAATGAGTGC
>APFE030872618.1:0-31931 GCA_000404065.3 Pinus taeda
TTATCATACTTAAGACATAATCCAACAACATAAAAATGCTTCATAACTTCTCATTTAACAACATATGGAAAGCATTAATTTTATTTGAAGATATCATCTTAGTCTATACAGTGTTTTGATCATCTTAGTCTATCCACTTACAATTTTGCACATAATGGTCTCAATGACCCAAGGCTAAGTCACATGGTTCGGGTTTGATTTCAGGTTTGACAACGATGAAATTTGATTCGGGTTCAAATTTTCTAATGAAGTTTGGATGAGGTTCGGCTTCAAGTTTGACTATATCTATATAAAAAATTCATGTTTTTTAATTTTCAAATGAAATCTATATTTGACTTGTACATTTTAATATATATTAAAAAGTAAATTTTAAAAAAACTTGTGATATTTTAAATTACACTTATTCAAAATAAAGTTTTTCCAATATCTAATTTAGAATTCAATCTATACTCTTAAAATAATATAAAATAACATACAATTTGTATTATTCATTTTTTCCTAAATTTTTTCTTATACTTAGACATATATGAAGCCTCCATGTTTCAAACCAAAAAGAAAAATCCAAGATACTAAAATTTAACACTTGTCAAATAAATGAAGATTGAGTTTTATATATATATATATATATATACAAAATTCAAAGTGTACACACTTCCGTGGAAAATTCAATAACAAATCCTCTATCCAATAACAAATCCACAAACACAAACTCTATCACATAAAATAGTAGAAATTAAATACTTTCACTACATAAAATCTAACTTCTTATCTCATCACAATTCAAATAAAACAATATTACATCACTCCATTATAAAAGTGATCATAATTATAAAACCAAGAATACAATTTTCAATTCTACCATCTTCATATATGTAAACCTATATTCCCTTATCAATCAAACAACATCTATTCTTCTAATCAATAAAATAAAAACGTTATATAAACTCAATGTAAAAAACAAAAACATTATTTAAGATTTAACGAATTTTAAAATTCATCAAAAAAAAATCTTAAACTATACATAACAACATTAAATTTACAACATTAAATCAATGCATTGTGAAGATTAAATCGCTTAAATATTAAATAACTCCATTAACTCATAATAATTAATATTAAATAACTTCATTATCTCATAATATTTAATACTAAATCACTTCATTAACTCATAATAAAGAATTAAAATATGATCCTCATTCTAAATCATAAACGCAATTTTAAATTCTACAACCTTTATAAATGTAAACAAGTGTTCCCTTATCAATCGAGCCAAGATCTTGATCAAGCGAGATCTGCTTCTTTCAAGAATTGAGAACGATGGAAATCAGCATGATATTGAAGTGATTTCGACCCCGATTTGAAAGTCGTCTATAGCATCATCATCATTATAAGTGCAATGGCTTGTATCGTTACTACTAGTCGCATAGAGAACTACTCTTCTTGCAACTCTCAATTAGATTTAGTCTTTGATATCTTTCTTAGTTGGGTTCCAATGATGTGACATCACACTCGTTATGAAGATCCTGGTACCGACAATGGGACCATTTGTTGGCTTTATGGGCCCTGACCCAGGTTCAACGTGGTTAGCCAAGAAAATGCCTACACTACTGGCCCTTTCGGCATCAATCCGTGGAGCTGAAGTCTCACCCGAAGTAGTATGGCGAGATGCAGAAACCAAGTTTCCGCACCCTTAGATGGTTGTGATGTACGTTTTATACCTTAACTCTACCTTTGTGCAGATCAATAAGCCTTTAATTCTTATCGATTTACTTCTCAATTAGTCCTATAGAACCTCCACGAAGGTATGGAATTGTATGTCGCGTAGCCCTAAGAAGCGATCTTGGCAATTGCACGCCTCTATGACTATTTTCCAATATAGTTCTCTGAATTATCTTAAGTGTTCACTAGTTCTATCATGCAATTTAGATTATCTTTGCATAAACATATCTCTATTTGCGTTCATGTAATAGAGAAAAGCACATAGATTCCTGCATCAATTTAGTAATAAAACATAAACCCACTGCTTAACATAACATTATTGCATGCAATTGACAAAAGTAAAATACATAGTAATTTGAGAATACTCTTCTTTATTGATGATTCAAATTTCCAGTACAGACTCTGATTATCCTACGCACACAACTACAGGGGTCCGTGCACTGAGCTGCACACTTCTACCCTAGGCCTCTACGCACTCAGCAGCAGAGCCTTCTTCCTACACTAAGACCCTCACTTTTAGCTCCCTTATAAACTCATCAATGAATCCCCTTATCTAACTGTCTTAGACTCGTCTAAGACCTCCTTTTTATACAATCCCATGGTACACGAGCGAAGGGAAAATCTCTAAAGACAACACAAGCTATCTAAACTAAGGGCGGAAACCCTTTCTTACTCTTATTATCTTCATGCTCCGTGACCAAAAAATGCAAAGAATTTACCTTTATTTATACAAAATTTAGGCTTTTTCCCCCAAAAATTGGCTTTTTAACCCTAAAATTGACTGGTTCCCAACACATAGCCTCAATCAACTCTTAACGCTATGATCTCCTTACTAACCTTTTTCTCTACTCAACCGACTTAGCTCTTGTCCTCCTTTTCTCTTAAAACACATACAACAACATTACCCCCACCGTACCTCATAGTACAACTACATTGGTTCTATATATAGTCTTTAGTATAATGAATAAGGATTAGAGGTTGCTTTATTTTACTTTTGTGGGGCATGAGTATTCACTTCAGTATCACTCACCTCGCTTAAAACTAGACTTCATTTACCAACTGCACAACTTGGGGAGCATCCTCATTAATTGTCACATAGCTCGAGAATTATTTTCTAACCACTGCAATTAGCTACAAAATTGTCATTAATTCATCAAAGCCATATTTTGCACTCTATTTCAATCTATGATCTTTAGTGATATTTCTCTAACTCAATAATGGGATCACCAACCATTTCCATGACACGTCTCATCATAGTCTATGCATTTGAATTACCATAAACATTGAATCAGATTTAATAACCTTAGAAAGAATTCCATTGGAAAGTACCAAGACTCAATGAGATAGCTCCAACTCAATAATGGGATCACCATTCATTTCCATGACATGTCCGATCTTTCATAGTCTCTGCAATTGAATTACCATCAACATTGAATCACATTTAATACTCCTAGAAATGATTCCTCTAGAATATTCCAAGACTCTATCATTTCCTGTACATCAATTGATCTATCCTTTTATAGTTGTTGCACACCCAGCACTATGGGAAATTAACCTACAACTTCGCCTCCTGGTAAATATTTCTTTTGACTTGGCTCAACCATTGCAACAATGATCGAGTGTTTTCTCAACATATCATTTATATTGTTTACGATGCTCGAACACCAAGTTCTCTTATTCTCGAGTGTTTTAAAATTTATCGTGCATAACTACAGTGTTAACTCTAGCTTAACGTGAAGATATTAATGTCATCGATGAAGTATAGCTACAAAAAAATTATGGAACTCATGTTTTGAAACTGAGGTAATTTAATTTGATGGATATAAAATTGTTTGCATATAATCCTTATTAAAATTGGTGTTTAAGTTTACAATTTTTTTTTTTTAATTATTCAAATAATGCGTTACATTTTAATTTTTTATTAACTTTTATTTAATAGATAGATTTTAAATAAGGATTATATGCAAATAAAAACATTATATAAACTCAATATAAAAAACAAAGACATTATTTAAGATTTAACCAATTTTAAAATTCATCAAAAATATTCTTAAACTATACATAACAGCACTAAATTTACAACATTAAATCAGTTCATTATGAAGATTAAATCACTCCATCAACTCATAGTAATTAATATTAAATAACTTCATTAACTCATAATAATTAATATTAAATCACTTTATTAGCTCATAATACATAATTAAAAGGTGATCATGATGTTAAATCATAAACACAATTTTAAATTCTACAACCTTTATAAATTATAAGAAGAGCTTCGGCGTAAATCACATGAAAAAGATATTTGTCGACGCGTTTCGAACCAACTAGTCTGGTTCATCATCAGGACAAGTTGAAGAAACAGATCTGGCCTAGCAAGTTAAATAGACTGACCAGAGACTCCAAGAGCTACATAACGGCTATATCTTTTTCATGTGATTTACGCCGAAGCTCTTCTTATAAATATGATGAATCACAGAAGCCTCAATTCTACAACCTTTATAAATGTAAATAGGTGTTCCCTTATCAATCAAGCCAAGATCTTGATCAAGCCAAATATGCTTCATTCAAGAATTGAGAATGATGGAAATTAGCATGACATTGAAGGGATTTTGATTCCCGACCTGAGAGTCGTCTATAACATCATAATCATCAAATTCTAGGGTAAATACACACAACTCATATAAAAAAATCCAATTCTGCCCATTGTTTCGGCATAATAAGCTTTGAAAATTTATTTGTCTCTGCATTGGAGACCAATGGGGAGAAAATAAATCCATGTAGTTGGTCTTCAAACACAGTGAATTATGATTTTCATAATGTATTGAAGATTAAGCTGCGTCCTCACTCCATGCAGTTTGTGCTTGATCTGCATCCTCACTGCCACATTCGGGTTCTTCATAGCCAAGCTCAGCATGGCTTCACCATAAAGCGTGCCATTGAGCTCTGCTATGAAGAGTCTAAAAGTGGGACTAAGTGCGTTGAGCTTCAAATCCAACCTCTCATTAATTTCTCTACAACAACAACTCAACAAAAACTCGATTGTAGGGCCCTACAACTCATATAAGGGAAATGGAATGTATCGCCTGAGCTTCAAATCCAATCTCTGACCCAATCCAGTCTCTCATTAGATAAGGGGCAATGGATTGCATAGTGGAGCTGAGCTTCAAATCAAATCTCTCATTGCATAGTGGGACTGAGCTTCAAATCCAACCTCTAATTGCTGAAATTTGTTACTCGCTCTCTTTGGATTCCAACAACTATCATGTAACTTATCCATTATCGGATGGAGTTCACAGTGTTATAGCACTGAAACCCCAATCATATATGTCAATAAAACAAGGGCTCTTTAACCCCTAAAAGTGTTCTTTCATACCCTAAAAGATCATGGTCAACTGATTACATCATTTCCTAGAAGTTCCACCGGAAAAACTACTCAAAACTGGCCAAAACTAGACCATACTCACTACTCCTTAGTCAAGGTGTGATGCATACTAACTCCTATACTAGCCAGGTGTGATGCGTACTGAAAGAGACTTCTGTGGGGTACAATGAGCGAGAATGGACAAATGTCTGAGGCAGTTTTCTAAGTGGATGCTCATGGAATCTTCTAAAAACTTCCTCTATGACACTTGCCTCTCTGAATTCACCCAGGGATGAGTAAGAGATCTAAGAAATCTCCAAGTGGAACTAAGAACTACAAGTGGAATGAAACTAATAAAAAACCCAGAACTGACTCACACCTCTTCAAATATCTATAAATGGATCCCTCATTTGAGAGATCTGGAGGCCAGAATTTTGTAATTTGTAAAGAAGTGTTGTTAGTTTGTCCTTGAGAAGAAGCATTGTATTGTTGGGTGATCTTGCTTTTCATGAGGTGAAGAGGGCTTTGATGTTGGGAGGATGATGCTCGATCAGATAGCTAGGTTGTAATCCTCTCTTCTACTATTAATAAAGTTCTTTGAGTTTTCCTCCATATAATCATGTGTTTGTGAATCTTGTTATTTGTGAATGCAATTGTATGGTCAATGTATTTCAGATTCTGCATTGTTTATGATATCATAGATCGAGATGCTTTGATGGTGTTTTGTTACTTTGTCTCTACAGATATTCTCTATAGCGGTACAAGTAAGAGGGGAGTTGCAAGTTCCATCAAGGGAGAGAGGAAGCAAGCAAGGAGCCAAGCGGAAGATCTAGGTTGGCCCCCCTTTGCTTCTCCCTTATCTATCATACCTAAAGGAAATCACAAAGTGCTTTGATTGCTTGTTTCTAAGATAGCTACCCATATTAGTGGGACTAGAAGATCGAAAGGACACTAGTTTTCCTGGAAACACACAGTTAATTACAAATATGAACTATACTATAAATATCATTATTCTTCGGGCTGAGAGCGACGAGAATTAATTGCGATCTATAATCTGCAGTTGAGTCTCAGATATAGTGAATTTCACTGTAAATAATCTTCAGTTGACTGTTGTAGTCACTTGAAATTAAAAAAGAAACTTTATTATTGACGTCGCCTTAACTTCAAAGGTATCAAAGATGACTATTAGATAGAGTTAAGTTGTTAATAATTAATTGAATTTTAAAACTGATCGGTGCAAAACTTCATTGTTGACTACAGCTTAACGTGAAGACCTTATTGTTATCTACGAAGTATTAGTTACAGCAGAGGAGGATTATGGAACTCTATTTTTAGAATTGAGGTATTTAATTTGATGGATATAAAATTGTTTGCATATAATCTGTATTAAAACTCGTGTTTAACTTTATAAAAATAGTTTTAATTATTTAAATGCGTTGTATTCAACAATTATTTTTAGATTTAAAATTTTCATAAATGGATTTAAAACTTCATTTTTATAAATGAGTTAATATAAATTTTAAAAATTATATTTTAATATCATTGTATAGACTTTTTGATAAGTATATGTTAATAATGATGATGATGATGATGATGATGATGATGATGATGATAGTGGTTAACATCCATTGAGACCAAATTGGTCTATTGGACCTATAATTTTCTTAGTTTTTAATTATCTAGCTCGTCGTCTTTCTTGGTGAGATTGGTGTTGTAGCTTCTTCTTTCTTTCTCTTTGGTCTTCCAGCTTCCTTTATCTTGCATCTCCTTCATCTCTTCGGTTCTTGGGACATTGGTGTCTTAGCTTCCCGACCTATTGTGTTCGTCCTTTTGAAGATAGTTGGAGAAGAAGTTTGGTCTAGGAGATTTGCTTTGTTGTTATTTGGTACAATATTCAAATCCTCATATCTGTTGATGCTTGAGGGGTTGTCGAGTTCACTTTTTTGTTGTTGGGTGGGGCTTTCTCCTGCTTGTCTTGAGAGTTGTTTCTTTCTTGCCCGATTTCTTGTGATTTAGAGTTTTCTCTAGAGTATTCTTCTTTGATGACAGTATAGTGTTCTTTTTGTGCTCCTTCCCACCATGTAGATTTGTGGTGGTTTTTTCTAGCAGAATTTTTTTGGGAGGCTTTTGGGCAATTTTTGGCTAGATGGCCTGTCTCAAAGCAAGATCGACATTGGAAGAGGACACTTTCATAATCAAGTTTCTGGTTCCACACATAGTCTTTACTTGTTAGGTTTATTTTAGCTAGGAATCCGGCGTTGAAGTCCATTTCCACATAGGTGCGTGCATAGGTGTTCTGGCATATTCCTCTGTTTCTAGGCACCTGCAGTAAATTTCCCAATTGCATTTCCAATGGCTTTTAGTGAGGAGAGATTCCAGAGATGCAAGGGTAGGCTTGAAAATCTCACCCAAACTGGTGTTGAGGTTATGATTGCTGTTGAGGGATCGAATGATGGGTTACATGGCTTCATGAATAGGCTTGAGTTTTCCCAAAACCAAGGGTGAGAATCTAGAATACATTATCTGCTTTCAGGATTTTCAAAATCTACTATAAAGAAACCCCTAACACAAGGGTAGAAATTAATTTCATCCCAAATGATAGGCTTCCATACCTCCAAGATCCAATTGTTGGGAGCTGTCAACCACGGCCAAAAACCATTGAACTGGCATATTAGGGAACTTTCAGAAAACTTCAAAGCCTCATTGAGTGAGGCCTAGACCACTTGGACAGTGGGAGCTGGGGCTTCACTAACGATATGGGCAGGAGCTTGCCCTCCAAAAGCGGACAGAATTGAGCTAGCAGCTATTTTCGTGAAGTTGGGAGCCATATTTTACTTGCCCGTAGAACCCAACCGCAGAGAAATAAGGCAGAAGACTAGATCTAGAACCCAGCGGCAGAGAAACAAATATATGTTTATATTATATTATAAATATTATAAATAATGTTGTAACTATATAAGTGGTTGATAAATATTACATTTTTATATAATCTATATTAAACTGGTGTTTAAGTTTATAAAAATGGTGCTAACTATTTAAATGCTCTATATTGAACCATTCTTTTGAGATTTAAATTTTTCATAAATAGATTTAAAATTTTCATAAAAAGAATTAAAATTCATTTTTGTTATTGAGTTAATATAAATTTTAAAAATTATATTTTAATACCATTGGATAGTTTTTTTAAGTAAGAAATGTTAATAATAAATATATGTTTATACCTTAATCAATTCCTCTAGGTCCCACCTTGCACCATTCTCCATTTTCACATTTCATGTTACACGATCGAACATAGTCAATCGTAGCCTAGATAACAGCTACATGCACCTGAGTAACACCAACAAGAAGCAATAAATCAAAAGAGCAATGAAAAAAACCAAGAAGCAATAAATCAAAAGAGCAATGAAAAATGTTGTAGGAAGCAATAAATCAAAAGAGAAATGAAAAATATTACGTTCCATGTGAGTGACACCAACACAAGTAGCAGGAAGCAATAAATCAAAAGAGCAATGAAAAATATTCTTAGGTTATTAGATAATCCACACATTTGTATTATGGAAATTCTAGAAGGCATACTCTAAAATAAACCACACCTATTAACATAACTACATTTGTATCTAAACATAATTTATAATTGAATTATTATTACATACATAATATTAAATTAAGATATATAATTTTAATATTACATTAAAAACAATTACATATCATCTCTCATACAATTATAAACCAGATGTAAAAATATCCCTATATTTACCTTATTATAAATAAATAGAGAAAAAGAACTAAATTATATAATAATTCACACACATTGGGAGTAATTCTCTTTTCATTTGCCATAACCTTATGTTTATTGCAAATCTCAATCACTTATTAGTCATTAATTATCTCATAATGATAGCAATTCTTGCCTAATAAATTGTGTCACGAGAGAAATTAAATTTATTTATAAATAAAAAAAATTACAAATGATGTAATTTGATTATTAATTAAATTATATTTTGACTATTTATAATATTTTACATTATTAATTTGAATAGGAAAAGTTTTAACAAAATAAACATGAGACTTAGATTTCTTTTGAAATTGACTATTTCTCACAAGAGAAAAATTCCCTAAAAGATTTTTTTCGGGAGTTTCCAAAAGAGGTTGGCCTTTTAAATGTTGAGGTGGCATGGACTTTCAAGGGGACAAGGTGAAATGTAGTTTAAAATTCTGAGATCATGTGTACCTCTAAGCTTCAGGTCATTACGTCATAGTAGGCTTGGATAGACCTTAAAAACATTGGGGTAACAGATATGTTAATAGATGAAGATAGAAATATCTCTTTCACAGAGGATTTTACCCTATAAGCTTTCAAATGAGGTACAAGTGACTCTGCTTAAAAACATGAAACTCTGGGGTCTTGGGTATTCAGTTGACTTAAATGAAAGACATTCTAGAAGTAGACACAGGGGAATCTTCGTCCCTCGAGCTTTATCTTTATTTTTAGTGAATAAACCGTATAATGAGTGGTTTCCAGGTGCACATTTATTCAAGTCGTTCTGAAATGTTGAGAAATGTTTATTTTCATCATCTTTTCCAGCACAAAGACTTAGATTGGAGTTTCATATCCTTCATGTGATTTCGTCTAGGCATATTGTCTAATAATATCGTTGAGTAATGTACTATGGAGCTTACATTTGCAAGGAGGATGTATCACCATACTTTGGTGATTGTTACACTCAATGTTGACTCTCAATTCAGGGGATTTCCTTCTTTTTTTGAGCCCAAACAAGAAGAACAGGTTGGCCACTTATGTCTTATCGTTGATTATTGTTCTTAGAATGGGTAGTATTGGTCATGTCCAATGAAAATGTTTCTCATATTCTTTTAGATATTTATGTCTTCCCATTGTTAGGATAAAGAAATCAAAAACAAAATGTGGAAGGCAAGTTCTTGTTAGCTAACTTTGAAATTATCTCACGTTGTGTCTATTGAAGTACACTTGTATAGCAAAGAACACCTTATCCATAGAATCACTCAAGCGTGATTTTAGTATTCAATCATTAAAACTTGTCACAAAATCTATATTGATATTATCCGTTCAAATTTAAAATAAATCATGTATATTGAAATGATGAAACATTCATTAAAATAGTCATTTAATTCTATTAATGGTGATTTTAGTAATGAACCCATTCTGAAATTTTAATCCATGATATAAGTATATTACGAAAAATTTAAATTTGGAAGTTTTGCTGAGAGAAATACTCATAAACAAATAAAATTGCATAGAATTTTGACTTCCATCTTCTATGTTACTCTTTCCTACCCTATTGCCTTGCCTTACTATGTTCCCATTGCAACATATGGTGCAATTTCTAGTTATGTTATATTATAAATATTACAGATAATGGTGTAACTATTTAATGATGAGTGGTTAATAAATATTGTGTTTGTATGATTTTATTGTTCTTTCAAAATTATTATATTTAAAATGTGTCAAAAATTTATAAATATTATAAATAATGGTGTAACTATTTAATGATGAGTGGTTGATAAATATTGCATTTGTATGATTTTATTGTTCTTTCAAAATTATTATATTTAAAATGTGTAATATTTTTTCTAAGAGTATATATCTATATCTATATATATATATAATAATAATAATAATTTATAAAAAAGATTAATTAAATTTTTTATAAATTTAATTTTTAATATAAGAAATTCTTATAAAAATATTATAGTTAATTTTATATAACGTTAAAAATGTGTTTTATAAATTATCAACTATATTCAAATACTTATTTTAATTCTGAAGTGAAATCCATATACACTTTGCAAGTTTTAATGTACAGTCAAAATAATTTTTAAAAGATAGTATAATATTTAAAATTACTTATTCAAAATAAATTTGTTTCGAAATTTCAATTTAGAATTTAATGTAAAATTAAAAAAAATGAAAGATAGCATAGTACTAGGCACTATTTTCTTAAAAAAAACAAGATTATTGTAACACCCTGCTGTTTTAAGTATTACTTCAGGAAATTTTAATTTTCTTAACACACTTTGTTAAAGGATTAAGGTTGGAAAGCCATAACATTTTGTTATTTAGGAATTTAAATAGTTTGTTAAAAGAACTAAATGAAACAATTACCTAAGACCTTAGATAGTTAGAGACAATTGCCCATCTTTCCTCCCCATAAAGGGAACATAATAGAAAAGAAGGGACACGGGAAAAGAAGGGAAGTTGCTCAAATTTTTCCTTGAGTTGGGCACAAGTAACGAGTGGGAAATAAATCTATGGCAAACAGTAAAACTGGTATGTGACATGAGGTTGGACTGTAGTACTGAGGCCCAAGATACCAGACTATATTTTCCCAGTAAATATCAAGAACGGGAAGTGCTCGGAGGGGGACTCTGGACGTAATTGCTAGGTTTGTGGCTGGGTGGTGAGACCTTCGAGAAAACGTAAAGTATCTATATAGTTCTAAACAGACAGAAACAGATAAGTGACAAACTCCATGCTTATTATTCATTCCTAGAAAAGTATTACTTTAACCAAGAATGAACGATTATCATTCTAACTATATTATCAAGTCTATTCTGTTGTTTAAAGGTTAGATATCATTATAGCTATACTACACCCAAATCCTACGATGGAAGCTTTCTATAGTAACATGACTGACTTGTAACATTTAAGATGACCCATTGGTGGCAGTGTAGCTATAGCCTACCTCCTCGGTAGTGTAATGCCATGGGAATCATGCTAGTGCCTTATGGGGGAAATCAATTAAATGGCTCATAAAGTCACTGGACAACGATAGTTGAGAACTCAATTAGTCTTTCCAGTTAAAATCTATAACTTTTGAATGCTATGCGTATTAATTTAATTGGATTATTGAATTTACATGGAATATCATAAATATACAACAATACATTAATTCAATAATATAAAAGGATTTTTATTTTTTTATGATAGCAGTAAGTGTTACAAATTGATTTAGAGCCGAGGCTCGAACACTCAGACTTCTGGGATAGATAAGTACACCTTTAAATATGTTATAGTATACATATATCTAAGCAACAAAAAACTAAGTATGGTGAATGTGAACATAGAGGTAGAGGTCATCACCAAAGAATAGAAATGGAGAGGAGCCCCAGAATATCAAACGAGCCAGAAGTGCTTTATGTAGAGGCCAACCTAAATATATGGATAAAGCTGGGAGAAGAATCTGCCATCCTTGAAACAGAGAAACAACTACGTGCATAAATGATGAAATTGAGGACGAAAAACGAACAACTGGGCAGGAACATGAAAATATCCTCAAAAGCCTATTTTATCGATAGAATCAACGAGGAACACACCCAAGTATGGAGGATAGGGAGAAGACCATAAAAACCCATCATGGTGAAGAAAATACAAAATCAACAAAGTGACATAAGGAGGATGAAGAGATGCGTTTGGACAATGTTTCCAACCAAAGAAAGACAAACAAAAGAAAATGGAATTACAACGAGAGTTCAAAAAAATAAAATCGTCGCTTTTCAAAGGAGAATCTGAAGAGGTAGTTGAAGCATGGTTGATTGACATGGGTAAATAATTTCAGATTTATGAATACACTAAAAAACTTAAAGCACAGTTGGAAATGTACTAGTTAAGGGGAAAGGACACCCTCTAGTGGGAAGAGATTAGAACTATGAGAAATATTGACGAAGAGTAAGTGACGTGGCAATAATTCTAGAAACATTTCAAGGACAAGTGTTTAATGAAACATTATTATGATTAAAAAACAAAGGAGTTCCATGAGTTATGCTTGGGAACCTTGACCACGGATGAATATGTGAAACAATTTACTTTCGTGTTACGATATGTCCCATACATGCAGGAGGAAAAGGCCAAAATTCAATGGTTTATTAGCAGTTTACTCAAATTTATGAAGGATAAGTTAGAATTTGATTATCCTAGAACAATAGATGATGCGGTATGAAAATATCGTATCTGTTATTAACAAATCAAATAGAAAAGTGAAGGGCCCAAAGGAGATTTAGGCAGGAAATTGATGAATTTTACCCCAAGCATACAAATGGAAGTCATAAATGGAAGGATTAATCAACAAAGAACTTTTGGAAAATTTACAAGGAACCCATCCAAAGTCCTAGCGTACACCAAAAATAGACAGACAGAAGGAGTTAGTAAACCGTCCAGTGATCAACTGCCAAAACCACGTCTACAATGCTACGGGTGTGGGGAATCTCATTGCTAAAAAAAATTCCCACACAAAAATCGAACATAAGAACTTTCAAATATGCAACAAGCCTCCATAATTGGAGATATAGCAAGGAGTATGCCCAAAATTAATGCTGCTTTGGACATCAGGCATAATACCAGCCCACCATGATCGAGTGTGAAGGTATGATTGTTGATCAACCTGTGTCCATTTTATTTGATCAAGGTGCTAGCATAAGCTACATCATTCCTAAATTGGTAGAGAAGTGTCAACTGAAAAGTAAAAAATTGTAGAAATATTTGCTAGTTCAGCTAGCCACTAAAACTAGGAGAAGGGTATCTCCGAAAATAGAAAATTGCCCTATAATAGTTTCAGGGAAACCCATCCATGCTAATCTAAATATACTCACCTTAGGTTCATACGATGTACTAATAGGGATGGACTGGTTGGAAGGGCGTTGGTCCCTAGTGGACTATAAAGAGAAATTTGTAAGCTACCTCACAGAGTCAGGGCAGAGAAAGGAAATTCAAGGGATGAAGAAAAACATTAAATTATGCCCTATTACTGCTAACTAGCTATGAAGATGCATTAGAAAGGGTTGCTAGATTTATGATGTCTAAGTAGGATACACTAATGACAAAAACAAGATGACTTCATTGGAGAATATTCCTATAATTCAGGATTTCGTGGATATGTTTCCTGAATCCATCCCTCGATTGCCACCTAGATGTGATATTGATTTTACCATTGAATTAATACCTGGAGCAGCACTTGTTTCTAAATATCCCTACTACATGAGCATCCATGAGTTAACAGAACTCAAAATTCAGCTCCGTAGGGAACCCCATTATATCTCCTTGGGGAGCCCCTATGTTGTTTGTGCGAAAGAAGGATAGAACCTTAAGGCTATGCATTGACTGTTGCTAGGTAAATGAATTGGTCATAAAAAATAAGTACCCTTTACCCCGTATGGATGATTTATTTGATAAAATGTAGGGGGCAATGTATTTTCAAGAACTGACTTAAGATCCAGTTACTGCCAGATCAAAATAAAGGATGAAGACATTTGCAAAACCGCATTCTGAACTCGTTATGGTAATTACAGGTTCGTGGTACTACCTTTCAGCCTTACCAATGCTCTAGCCACTTTCATTAGCCTCATGCACGACATTTTTCAGCCATTTCTAGATAAATTTGTATTGATTTTTGTTGATGATATACTAATTTATTCAAAAAATAGGGAGGACCATGAGAATCACTTAAGAATAGTATTGCAGATTTTTCGAGACAGTCAGCTGTACGCTAAGTATAGAAAGTGCGATTTTTACAAAAGTCAAATTCAGTACCTAGGCCATGTTATATCAGCTAAGGGAATAGCGGTAGATCCAAAATATATCAAAATTATTATGGAATGGACAACTCCGAAAAATGTTGTTGACATTAGATCCTTTTTGGGCTTGGTGGGTTATTACTATCGATTCATTAAATGATTTTCAAAAATAGCTTTTCCTATGACCTCGCTACAGAAAAAGGGGGTTTCCTTCTACTGGACAGTAAAATGTCAGCAAATTTTTGGGCAGTTAAAGCATTTACTTAATACTGTGCCGGTGCTAAGGGTAGAAGGTCTGGAAAAATCATTTGTAGTATGCACAAATGCAAATAAGGAGGGCATTGCTGGTGTATTAACACAATAAGGAAAGGTCGTAGCCTATGAATCATGCAAACTGAAGGACTATGAGCAGTGACACTCTTCATACGATCTGGAGTTAACCGTAGTAGAATACGTGCTCAAAACGTGGCGACACTACCTCCTAGGAGAGAAATTTTTGTTATTAACCGATGATAGTAGTCTTACAAATTTCTTTAACTAGTCTAGTTTAAATGCTCGGCAGGCCAGGTGGACCACATTCTTGAGAAAATTCGACATTGAAATGAAGTATCTTAAGGGAAAATGGAATTTAATGGCTGACACATTGAGATGGAAAATGCATTGTGTCTACGAAATACAATTCAGTCAAATACAATATAGCCTTCTTGAAATCATCAGAGAAGCATCCCTCAAAGACCCGGAATATGCATTCCTTTGGTAGCAAGCATCGGAAGATCGAGAGAGAGGGAAATAGTCTGATTATTTTATAAACCCTCACAAATTGTTAACTTCCAGAAACAGGATATATGTCCCCAACCAAAATTTTCTCAAACAATTGTTATTGGATGCATTTCATAGGAAGCCTTACACCGCTCATCCAAGATACCAGAAACTACTGTCAGCCTTCAAGAAGAATTATTTGTGGCCTCGATTAAGGAAGGATGTTGCTGAATAATTATCAAAGCGTTTAGAGTATCATTTGGTGAAGGCTGAACACCAACATCCTTCCGGTCTATTACAGTCGTTACCCATTCCCGAGTGGAAATGGGAGACTATCACTCTAGACTTCATCATAGAATTACCTCGCACTAAGAAAAAACATGAATCAATTATGGTGGTAGTGGATAAGTTAAGAAAAAGCTTCCATTTTGTACCTATGAAATCCACCTACAAGATTGTAGAAATCCCAAATATATTCATGAGGGAAATTTTCTGTTAGACAAAATTCCTAGGGTAGTAATTTCTGACAAAGTTGTAAAATTTACATCCACATTTTGGAAAACCCTCTTTCCTAGCTTAGGCACTCAGATTCAATTTAGTAGTGTTTACCATGCACAGACGGATGGCCAAACAGAGTAAGTGAATCAAGTCCTAGAGGAGATGTTGAGGATGTTCGTAATGCAACAACCGCACAAGTCGGAAGACTACCTCCACCTGGTAGAGTTTGCTAATAATAATGGTCATGAGGAATCATTGGGCATGGGCCCCTTTGAGGTGTTGTATGGAATAAAGTTTCAGGTACGCACAGATTGGAATAGTCTAGTTAATAAGTTAGCACTGGGTCCTAATATGCTAGCTAGATGGAGGTCATAGTTAAAAAGGTCCACCGGAACTTAAAAGCCGCTTAGGATACGAAAAAAACTTATGCAGATTAGAAAAGGACTCATAAATAATTTCAGTTGGGGGACCATGTGTATTTGAAAGTTAAACCCTGAAAAAGTACTTTAGAGTGGAAGGGTTGTGCGAAACTGGCACCCCGATACTGTGGACCGTTCCAAATATTGGAACGAATTGGGCGAGTGGCATACAAATTAGCAGTTCCCAACCACATCAGATTCCACATTGTCTTCCATGTCTCCTTGCTAAAAACATACTTGTACAATCTTCAACATATAATTAAATAGGAAAATATACAGGTCGAACTAGAGGGAGAGTTTATGGCAGAACCTCTTTGTGTTCTCGATTGGAGAGAAAGCACCCTGCAGAAGTGAGCCATCACCCAGATTAAAGTGCAATGGAGGTACTTTAGCATGGAAGAGGCTTCTTGGGAAGAAGAAGAGACTATGTAGAAAGCCTATCTGGAATTATTTTCTGAAAAGAAAATGAGAGACGGTGTTCCTCATAAAGGGGGGAAGTTGTAACATCGTATGCTGTATAGTTTTTTTTTCTTACCCAATTTTAAGTATTGCTTCACAAACTTTTACTTTGCTTAACATAGTTTGTCAAAAGATTAAGGGTGGAAAGCCATAAAATTTTCTTATTTTGTTATTTAGGAGTTTCAATAGTTTGTTAAAAGAACTGAATGAAACAGTTACCTAACTTCTCAGACAGTTAGAGACAATTGCCCATCTTTCCTCCCTACAAAAGGAAGAGAATAAGAAAGAAGGGACACAAAAAAGCAGGGAAGCTGCTCAAGTTTTTCCTTGAGTTGGGAAGAAGTAACGAGTGGGAAAGAAATATATGGAAAAAAGTTGAACTGGTATGTGACGTTAGGTTGGATTGTAGTCCTCAGGCCCAAGATACCATACTGTATTCACCTAGTAATTGTCAGGAGGGAGAAGTGCTTAGACAGTAACTCTGGACATAATCACCAAGTTGGTGGGGTGGTGAGACCTTCGAGAAAATAGAAAGTATCTATATAGTTCTAAATAGACAGAACTAGATAAGTGAGAAACTCTGTGCTTATTATTCTTTCCTATAAAATTATTACTTTAACCAAGAATGGACTATTATCATCATAATTATATTATCAAGTCTATTTTGTTGTTTAAAGATTAGATATGCAGTAAGTAGACTCTATCATTTATTATGGTTAAGTTTTCACGATTGAAGTAGGTATTGATATTATATTGTTAAACAAATGACCAGAAAAATATACCGTGTCTGATCTGCTTACTCATAGGTTCTGTAGGATACATAACTCCAAACAGTTCCAAGCAACAATAGGAAAAACAATTTCAAAACTCGAGTAAGATAATTCTTTTAACATCACCTCTGAGATTCTAGCAATTGAAATAGTTTAAGATTTATAAGAGAGAAATCTTATTCTTACAGATATTAAAGTATATCCTTAACACTGAACCTTATTCAAAATCATTCAAATATAAAGTGCGACAGGGAGTTTGGAGATGACGAACTCTTCTTTCCATTAACCCTTAACTGAACTTCTGAAAATCATATGAAATTATGACAGAGTAAGACAAGGTCCGTTTCGGCCCTCAAATCAATTCCAAAATAAAATATCGAGATCTAGCTGGCCTCACAACAGTGGAGTCTAAAATAATAAAACGAAACTGATAAATAAAATAAGAACAATAATTCCAAGCAGAACACTAAAAATTTACAAGATTGTTCGAAATTATAAATATATTAACCAAGTATGGATATCATGCTGCCAGGTTGAAAACCCTTAGTAGCCCAAACAAAGGAAATAACCAAACAAAGTGTCAATGAATCCTTTTCAAGGAAATTGAATTTTAACAATGCAGTAGAATTACTTTCTAAGAGCTAGCCGACCTTTGGCACAAAACCCACAACCAAACCGAATAGTTAACCTACCAAAAAAATTAAAAATACTTATGACATTAACCAAGACCGAAGGAAAATTCTTGAATTCGCAAAACATTAGAGGATTTGATGGCAGAACTAACCTGAGTAAAGAAGACGATTTTTCCTGTTAAGTAGCCTTGCAAATCCACACTTTAGAAAGAATGCATGCCAAGGGTTTTACCTGCAATGGAAAGTTAGAAGTTAAGCCCTCTGAAATTCGTAAACGAATATTAAACCGACAGTAAACTCAAATTCTATGAGCCCTTGTTTACCTGTGAAGGAGTTGCACCAGATCAGGGAGAGTCAAATACTTGGAAGAACCATGTAAAAGTTAGTGCTTTTGCCTCTATTCATGTTGGGGTAAATAGAAGAATCCCATTTTGAAACTCTGAAAAATACCTTACCTCTACGAGAGAACCATCCTATTTCCATCGTTCCTTTGCTGAAGGAAATGATGTAGCAGTTGGAGAACATGTCTGCAAACAAAGATAGATAAATTAGAAGTATTTGACTAGATGATGGAAGAAACCCGAAGGTAGAGTTGGATAAATAATCACTCATTCGCCTGAAACCAATGGATCGAGGAGGGTTAGTGCTGCCATGGTAATATCCATCAAGCTTGAAAGGAATTGAAGAGCCACATTACACAGTAGCGATCACGCTCAAATGAGAAATGCGCAAGATAGGGGGACGAAGGTAGGGAATAGGTTTAGTAGAAAGTCGAGGAGCCATTCGATACTTATATCCAAATCCTATATTTTTGTACCTAGAATAAAGTAATAATCTAATTTTTTTTTTCATTTACAAAAACAACACATGCATGGGCTAACTACTTTGGTTATCTGGTCAAAAGAGCATAAATATAAAAAAGGTTTCCAAACATTTTCTATTTCATTACATTTAATGAACCTCGGGATACAACATATTTTTTGGATTGAGTTTGATAGCTCAGTGGACTCAATTAATTCAAATTACTTCTTTTGATTCAATTAGAAGGGTTAATATTATCAAATTACCTCAGAACACCTTATTGTAATGTGTAAGGGCCTGGCCATTATTTCATCATGGATATAATTTGTAAGGCCCTTACAATCAAAGGAAGATTTTTTTGTAATCTTTTCATTGCTGTCAAAGTTGGGGGATGTAAAGTGAATAATGTGTTATGGAGGTATCCATGGTTGATTCACTACTTATTAAGGGAATTCATGATTGAATTGGCCTGTATTAAGGGGATACCTATACAATTCAAGATAACACGTACAAACATAAAAATGTGTATAAATAAACTAATTGGTTAACATGTTAGATATGATTGGGCACAAGTGGGAACGTGATTTAAAGTAAGCATTAGGTGTAGGTGAATGCGATTTAAAGCAAGCAACAAGTGCAAGGAGCAATGGTGAGGTGGTTTCAAGCATGATTTGAGGTTTGTGGTGCAAGATAAGGTTTGAAGCATGGAAGTGGTACGAGGCACAAAATACATAATCAATTGAAAATCTTAGGTAAACCTCAATCATGTTAGATGAAAAAAAACTAGTAAATTTTAATTCCTTTTGAGCTCCACCATCAGTTAATGGAAAATATCCATTTTTAGAAATTGATGCTCTATCAAGCATAACCTTAATATATTAGACATTTTACACTTGATATATTTTGACTTAGCTCACTATCCCAATCTCTTGTAGTTCTTGGTCAAATCCCCTCGTGACAAGGTTCTTTGATGTAGCAATTTAGGGCTAAAGCCCCTCGACATATGGCACATGATGACATTTTATTCAAGCACATGTTTGCAGATCTATTAGTACCATAATACTTGAAAGATCCCACTCACAACTCTTGGTCATATTGTGCTTAAATGTAGACCTATGGACTTGATTATCTTGGCATATTAGCATGCATAGGTACAATTATGAATATCTAACAATGTCCCAATACCCAATAAGCTCCCAGTCATAGCTCTTTGTCACATGCTTCTTAGTTTTACCCCTAGAGCTGATGTCCTCAACATACCATGTTGGAAACCCTCTTAATACTAAGAGGACTGTGAATTTGCGTCATGGATCCACCAGTGGCAGCATACCCGTGATCTCCCTCCTTGGCATTGTAATGCCACGAGAATCGTGGTAGTGCCTTGTGGGGCAAATATATTCAATGGCTCATAAAGTCACCGACCATCCACAGTTAAATACACAATTTATGTTTCTAGTTAAAATATATATCCTTTGAATGTTATGCATATGAAATTAATCATATTATCGAATTTACACGGAATATGATAAATATACAACAAATACAATAATGCAATAATACAAAAGGTTTTTATTTATTTATTTTTTATTTTTTATGATAGCGTTAAGTGATACAATTATATATATATATATATATGTGTGTGTGTGTATGTGTATCTGTATGTGTATGTGTATGTATATGTATATATGTCTATATATATATATATAAATATAAGGCTCTTTTTTCTTTCTTTCTTTTTTCTTGATGAATAAATTATAATTTCTTCGTAGCTTAGATTTAACATTTATGAAATAATTGAATTTGAATTATAAAAATTAAAATGTAATATGAAATTGAAGGTGCTAAAATGGAATAATTAGATTCAAAATTCAATAAAAAATCCACAAGCATTAATTATGCCACATGAGATGATAGAGATGAGGTGATTTTACTACATAAAGCTAGTTCAACAAAACATATAGAAATAGGTCAAGATTTTTAGTCTTTAAATAATTGTCATTTATTTTTTATTTTTTATTTTTTATTTTTATATCAACCAAAAAGTTAATTTAAAGGTCAACTAAACACATAAATGAAAGTTTCAAAATACCTTAAGCATGGGTTGATCAATTCATCAATTAAAGTATTATTAGGTTAACATAAATTATCAATACTGTTGTACCTAGAATAAAGTAATAATCTAACAATTTTTTTCATTTACAAAAACAATACATGCATGGGCTAACTACTTTGGTTATTTGGTCAAAAGAGCATAAATATTAAAAAGGTTTCCAAATATTTTCTATTTCATTACATTTAATGAACCTCGACATATTTTTTGGATTGAGTTTGATAGCTCAGTGGACTCAATTAACTCAAATTACTTATTTTGATTCAATTAGAAGGGTTAATCTTATCAAATTACCTCAGAACACCTTATTGTAATGTGTAAGGGCCTTGCCATTATTTCATCATGGATATAATTTGTAAGGCCCTTACAATCAAAGGAAGAATTTTTTGTAATCTTTTCATTGCTGTCAAAGTTGGGGGGATGTAAAGTGAATAATGTGTTAGGAAGGTATCCATGGTTGATTCACTACTTATGAAGGGAATTCATGATTGAATTGGCCTGTATTAAGGGGATACCTATACAAGTCAAGGGTAACACGTACACACATAAAAATGTGTATAAATAAACTAATTGGTTAACATGTTAGATATGATCAAGCACAAGTGGGAATGCAATTTAAAGTAAGCATTAGGTGTAGGTGATTGCAATTTAAAGCAAGCAACAAGTGTAGGGAGCAATGGTGAGGTGGTTTCAAGCATGATTTGAAGTTTGTGGTGCAAGATAAGGTTTGAAGCATGGAAGTGGTACGAGGCACGAAATATACAGTCAATTGAAAATCTTAGGTAAACCTCAATCATGTTAGGTGAAAAAAACTTGTAAATTTTAATTCCTTTTGAGCTCCTCCTTCAGTTAATGGAAAAGATCCATTTTTAGAAATTGATGCTCTATCAAGCACAACCTTAATATATTAAACATTTTACACTTGATATGTTTTGACTTAGCTCAGTATCCCAATCTCTTGTAGTTCTTGGTAAAATCGCCTCGTGACAAAGGTTCTTTGGTGTAGCAATTTAGGGCTAAAGCCCCTCGACATATGACACATGATGACATTTTATTAAAGCACATGTTTGCAGATTTATTGGTACAAGATCCCACTCACAACTCTTGGTCATATTGTGCTTAAATGTAGACCTATGGACTTGATTATCTTGGCATATTACCATGGATAGGCACAATTATGAATATCTAACAATGTCCCAATACCCAATAAGCTCCAAGTCATAGCTCTTTGTCACATGCTTCTTAGTTTTACCCCTAGAGCTGATGTCCTCAACATACCATGTTGGAAACCCTCTTAATACTAAGAGGATTTGAATTTGCATCAAGGATGATTTAAACAATTAGTGCCAATTCATAGTTTCATTTACTTGGAAACCATGCACATGAACATTTTGATAAAATATTATGTCAATAGAAAGATAAATCAACACATGAACCATGCATCAACACCATAATTAGCACACATTTTTTTACACATTTTCAACCAAATTTTGTTTGTTAGGATGTAGATCAAATGTGTTAGGTCCCTATACTACTAGTGTAACCCCTTATTGTTATTAGTATAACCCCCTTATTATATTGTTGTGGCCATATGATATATATTCATTTTTCTCAAAGAAAATAATGCATAGAACATATAATATGCTATCTTTTATTTTTTAAAATTTTATATTAAATTCTAAATTTTATTTTGTGAACCAATTTATTTTGAATGAGTGTAATTTAAATATTATGGTTTTTTTTATAGTTATTTCGATTATACATTAAAATTTGCAAAATGTATATGGATTTCACTTCAGAATTAGACGATACAACTCGCAACCCATTTAGACGATACAACCCATTACCGCCTATGCAATAAGAGATTGGATTTGAACCTCAGCCCCACTATGCAATGAGAGATTTTATTTAAAGCTCAGCCCCACTATGAAATCCATTGCCCCTTATGCAATGAGAGATTGGATTTGAAGGTCAGGTGATACAATCCATTGCCCTACAATCAAGTTGTTGTAAGCGCCCTACAATCGAGGTGTTGTTGACGAGTTGTTGCTGTATAGACATTAATGAGAGGTTGGATTTGAAGCTCATTGCACTCAATCCAACACTCGGATTATTCATAGCAGAGCTCAATGGACACTTTATGGTGAAGCTATGCTGAGCTTGGCTGTGAAGAATCCGAATGTGGCGGTGAGGACGCAGATCAAGCACAAACTACATGGAGTAATATTTTGATGACGCCAGCTTAGCCTTCAATAGATTATCAAATTCGTAATTCACTGTGTTTGAAGCCCAACTGCATTGATTTCTTTTTAATACGGAAATAATTTTTGAAAGCTTATTATGCCAAAACAATGGGCAGAATTTGATTTTTTATATGAGTTGTGTGTATTTTGCTTAATATGAGTTGTGTGTATTTTGCACTAAATCTAATTGAGAGTGGCAAGAAGAGTAATTCTCCAGGCGACTAGTAGAGAGCATACAAGCCATTGCACTTATAATGATGATGATCCTATAGACGACTCTCAGATCAACAATCGAAATCGCTTCAATATCACGCTGATTTCCATCATTCTCATTTCTTGAAAGTAGCATGTTGGCTTTCAAGACAGGTACTGAACATGTTAAAGAAGGAGATCTCGCTTGATCAAGATCTTGGCTCGATTCATAAGGGAACACCTATTTATATTTATAAAGGTTGTAGAATGGAAAATTGTGTTTATGCTTTAGAATCGGGATCACCTTTTAATTATTTATTACGAGTTAATGAAGTGATTTAATGATTGTAGAATTGAAATTTGTGTTTATATAGCATTTAGAGTGAGGATCACCTTTTAGTTGTTTATTATGAGTTAATGAAGTGATTTAATATTAATTATTATGAGTTAATAGAGTGATTTAGTATTTAAGCAATTTAATCTCCAGAATGAACTCATTTAATGTTGTTAATTTGATGTTGTTACTTATAGTTTAAGAATTTTTTAATATAGTTAATGAAAAATATTTTTAACACATCATATAATCGTAACTATAATAGTTTGTGACAATTTCTTATATTTAAAAGTAAATGAATTAATGAATCACGTTTTCATAATTAAGTTATATAATATTTTTATTAAAAATAACAACATTTTTTTTATACTTAAAATTTTTGACTTAATTTTTAATATAGTAATTAAGGAAAAACAATAAACTCTTAAAATTCTAAATGTTTATCAACTAGTCATATAATTAAATAGTTACACCAACTCCTTATTGATAATGTAACATAAACAGATATTATTATTACTATTTTTCTAATAAATATATATTTATTATTAGGGTTTTTTTTTTGTTAAAATGTCTATAGCCTGCCAAGGGAACATAATTTTTATAATTTATTTTAAATCAATTACAAATACAAAATTTAAAATCTATCTGTTAAATAAAAGTCAATACAAATTTAAAGTATAACACATTATATAAATACTTAAAACCATTTTTATAAACTTAAAAGCCAATTTTATTACAAATTATATGCAAAACAATTCATATCCATGAAAATGACTTACCTTGGTTCCAAAACTTGAGTTCCATACTTCTCTTCTCTCTTGGTATACTTCCTAGATAACAATAACATCTCCATTTTAAGCTACAACGAAAATTGAAGTTTTGCATGATAAATTTTAAAACACTCTAGTTCTAAATAAGAGAACTTAGTGTTAGAGTCGAGTGAAAATATAAATGATATGTTGAAACACACGATGGTTTTTGCAATGCTTGAGCCTTTGAAGGTGTGATAAAGAAATATTTACCAAGAGGAGAAGTTACAGGTTAATTTCCCATAAGTCTTGGTGTGCAACAATTATAAAAGGATAGATCAATTGATGAACAGGAAATCACAGATTCTTGGTTGATGCATTTGAGAGGAATTCTTTCTCGGAGTATTAATTGTGGTTCAATGTTCACGGTAATTCAATTGAAGGGACTATGAAAGATGAGACCTATCATGGAAACGGTTGGTTATCCCATTATTGAGTTATAGTTATCTCATTGAAGATCAAAGATTGAAATAGAGTGTAAAATATGGCTTTGATGAATTAAAGACAATTTTGTGGCTCATTCTCGTGGTTGAAAAAAACTTCTAGAGCTATGTGACAATTAATGACGACAATCCTTGGTAAATGAAGTTCAATTTTGAGCTAGGAGAGCTATACTGAAATGCACAGTCATGCTCGGTAAGAGTAAAAGAAAGCCACCTCTAGTCCATAATCATTGTAGTGAAGACTGGGAATAGAACCATTTGTAGATAGAAAACATGAACAAAATGTGGTTTGACTACGAGAGGCGTGGGGTTAATGTTTTTATATGTGTTTCAAGAGAAGATGAGGACACCAGTTAAGTGGGCTAAGTAGAGAGAAGGCCACAAAGGATATCATAGGGTTGAGAGGTGATTGAGGCTATCTCTGAGTCTTAGTAAGAGCCATAGCTAAGAGAAATGCATATAAATAAGACATCTATAGATATAGTATGAAAATCATATGAAATAGTTACTTGTAGGTTCACCATGTTGGGGCCTACACATAAGAATGTTAGTTCTTCCATCTAAGTGGGTGTTTGAAGAATAGCTTAGGTGTTAGTGCCTCTAGAAACTGGGTGTTATTCCTAGGACTGGGTTCCTACAAAAAAACTGATGTAAAAAAATTGATGGGCAGTTGGGATATGAGGTAAATTCAGAAGAATTGTTGATTTATAGAAAGATGTTATATGTTCCTAACAGAAATTTCTTACAAAAATAATTTTAGACGAATATCATAAGTTTCCTTATGCAAGGCACCCCGATAATAGAAAATGATTTATGCCCTTATAAAGGAATTTTTCTGGTCTGGTATGAAGAAGGAGGTAGCAAAATAGTTATCCCATTTTTCGGAATGCCAACAATGAAAAGCAGAGCACCAGCACCTAGCGAGACTACTCCACCCACTACCTATTCCTAAATGGAAATGGGAAACCATATCCATCAATTTCATTACCAGACTCCCTATGTCTAAAAGAAAAAATGAGTCTCTCATGGTGCTAGTGGACAAATTGAGCAAATCTTCTCATTTCATACTAGTCGAGACTCTAGTCAACTTATAAAGTGGTACAAATTGCTAATATTTTTATGCAAAACATTTTTAAATTACATGGAATACCCAAGATGATCATTTCTGACCGTGATGTGAAATTTACATGAGCCTTCTAGAAAGCTCTTTTTGAAGGATTGAGTACACAATCACACTTCAACACTGCATATCATCCTCAAACAGATGGACAAATGGAGCGATTAAATAAAGTAATAGAAGACATGTTGCGAAATTACATAATGCAACAACCATATAAGTGGGAGGACTACCTACAATTTGTTAGGATATTCCGACACATAGGAAATAGTTAAGTTCAACTTGGTATAGTATAGAGTTAGGTATAGAGTTAGGTAAAGTGTGTTTCTTTACAGTTGTACATTTTGTAACTTACAATCCGACGGTCACGATATGTAGTGATCCGACGGTTCATTCTCTCCTCGGTATTACCGACACTTGATCCGTGGCTTGACACCCGATTGGTCCATGAATTCTATTTAAAGCGCATGGAGGGTCATTTGTAGGTTAACGTGCATGAGAGAAGCTTATGTAAATTTTCATTCTTTTATTAATAAATTGCCTGTAGTAGCCACGTTGGCGCAGGCCGTGGACTGTTTCCCTCTCTGAGGGTTTTAACCACGTCAAAATACTGGTGTATTGATCTGTGATCTGTTTGTGAGCGGTGTCCTTCTGGTGTTCTGTCTGAGGAACTTACCCTGTATATTCCTACATGGTATCAGAGCTATTTGAGGGTCGCGTCCATTGTTGATCCAAATCTGAAGCCGATAGAACTGCATGCGACTGCCATCTCCTAGATCTGCTGTTTCTGGCTACTTTCGGGTTGAGAGGACTACTATGTTGTGTTGGGAGCATCTTTTCCAGTGAGGAACCTGTTTCGTTTCATGCGAAAAGGTTTCCGGTAGCCCTAGCTACATCATTTTTTAGATCTGGAGGTATACAATGTTTATTTGCAGTTTACTATTATTTTCTCTCTGTTTATTTCAGTTTCGGTTTATTTAGCTATCTTTTTTACCGGATCTATACCTTTCATTTCTGTGTATGCTCTTTGCCCTGTGACTCTGTGCGATCTGGGCAAATCAGAAACAAAAAGGAAGAATTTTTCTCATGCGTATGCTCTTTTCCCTGCACCTTAGTGTGATCTCGGAAAATCATAAACATTGAGGAAAATACTTAGTTTCTGGGTAACACTAACTTTAAGCCGTAAGGCTTGTTTTGTTGCATGTCCATGTTTGGTTTTGTGTTTTTTTTTTGTAGGGAGAAAAAGCGCTTTCTCAAGCAAGCACGCAATCCAAAGCATCCGTGACTAAAGGAAAACAAAGCCCCCCCCTCTTTCTCTCTCTCTCTCTCTATCTATCTATCTTTTTGTATAGCTCACTTGGTTCAAAGCTAATTTAAGAGAGTAGAGGTCTTAGGTTCAAATCTCCTTTTTGTTGAAAAATGAGCGTTTTTTTTCATTTCCACACTTCCCGCACTTTGTCGGCGCCTTCATCAACTTTTTTTAAAAAGGTCATAACTTCTTCATCCGGAAGCCATTTTCAGAATCATTTTTTTTGAACCAGCCTAATTTTTCAAGCTCTTTCCATTGGAACACTTAGTTTCAGCATATAAAGCTTCAGTTTCTATCAAAATGGAAAGTTCATGCCAAGTTATCCTTGACAGCACCAACTACTTCCAATAGTGGTCCTACATTGTGGATTTACTTAGAAGTAAAGGTCTTTACTGAATAGCCACAGGCCAAGAAACCAAGCCAAGAGATGAAGAGAAAGAAGCCAAATGGGAAAATAGGCAAGATCAAGCATTTGGGTTGATAGGGATGTCTATCTCTCCCGATCTTAGATTCCATATTGCTGAACTTGATACTCCTGATAAAGCAATGGAGCAGCTTACTAAAGTTTTTGGAATAAAAAATGAACTTAGAGCCCATCAACTTCAAAATGAGTTGCTTACATCAAAACCCAATGATTTTTCTTACATTGAAGATTTCTTGTCCAAGTTCAAGACCATTAGACTTCTCTTGGAAGGTGTTAAAGTTAAGAAAGAAGACAGTGCCCTTATCTATTGCATTGTTACTAAGTTGGGACCAGCCTACTCTGTGTTTGTTTCCACCTTCCATTCTACAAGAGAAGCCTTCATTTGTCAAGGACATGACTACAAGCCCCCTTTGATGCTTTTTGTGATTCTTTAATAAGAGAACAAGAAAAACTCTGTTATGTACCTAGGGGGGGTAATATGGGGTACCGAGCGAGGTACCCAAGGTAATAATGTAATAATGTGATGGGCCATAGTAATAAATAAGGTGGTTAACCCATGTCATGTAAGGGACCACAAGTAGTTAATAATAATGTAATGGGCCCATGGTATTAGTTGATGGTATGAGTAAACCATGGTATTGATGCATGATATTGTATGTATGAGGCCTATATAGAGGCTAGAGACTCCACATGGAGAGATATGAAGAGAAGTATTCTTGTATGAACAGGCATATGGCTTGTGGAGTGTTCTTCTTCCTTAAGGAGTGAATGAATGGTGTTGCCCTACCTTAAGGGTTTGATCAATAAAGAATTTCTATCTTATATCTTGGGTTTATTTGCATAATCTTATACTTTCTTATCAGATCTATAATATTCTTGGGTTAGATCTACAACAACGTGGTATCAGAGCACTTTCTTGGGCAAACCGTGGAGAATTTTTTTTTCATTTTTGCAAGGATTTTTTGGGTGGCGAATTTGCAGATCATATCTGTACGTTTTGGTTCAAGATCTATAGAATCTAATTGCATATCTGTATTCCTTGTGCAAAAATAGATTATTTCAAAAAAAAAATCGATTGAATCGGAGTCCGGATGAAGGAGATATCAGTGATTTAAAAATCAGTGGGGTTGGAGACAATTTTTCGGGGCAGCGAATTTGTGGCGCAGATCTAGACATCCTGGTGAAAGATCTACAAGATCTAATTGTAGATCTGGAATCTTTGTGAAAAAACACCAAATTTAAAAAAAAAAATCAGGCGAATCAGAGTCCGGATGAGGGAGATATCGCTGAATTAAAATCAGCTCTTTTTGCAGAAATTTTGGGTGAGGGCGGGAGAGTAGCAGCGCAGATCTGAAATTTCAAGTGCCTGGATCAAGATTTCTAGATCTAACAACAAACTCTTACACCTTGGTCTTCTTAATCTTGGAAACTCTTCTAAGAAAGCGTTAATCACCCAGCAACAACCAAACTCAAAGAATCCTAAGAAGTCATATCCTAAAAAGAATGGTCCTAAACCAAACAAGGGTCCTAAGCAATTTCAACCTCAAAATGAAAAATCATTTCACTAGAATGATACGGAAAATAAAAAAAAGGCAAGAAGACTGATAGACATTGCAACTTTTGTAATCGAGATGGCCACTTAGAATCTGAATGCTTTAAGAAGATGGAAGCCTTGGAAGCAGCAATGAAGAAGCATAACATCCATTTGGAGCACTCTTCAAATTCATCTTCAGGAATGGCACTTTCTGCATGTGGTTGTCAAGCATCTCGGTCTGGCTATGCATTAAATGTCTCTTCTTCCTCTCATTCTCATGAATGGATCATTGATTCTGGAGCTTCTTATCACATGGCCAAAAATAAAGCCATGTTTTCTTCTTTAAATGATTGTAACACCAAAAATATATATGTTAGTGATAATAGATCTCTTAGTGTTGTAGGCACTGGAACTGTTCATATAGATAATGGTCAATTTAATGATGTATTATGTGTTCCAACCTTATCCTCCAACCTTCTATCTGTTTATCAGATAACTCATTCAGGTGAAGGTAAAATCGTTGAATTTTCACCTCACGATGTTGTAGTTAAGGACCTAAAGGATCCTAGACAGATTTTAGCCACTGGCATTGCTGATTATTCCACAAGGTTGTATAAGTTTCACAATTTTGGGTCATCAAATCTTCCCTCAGTATTTGTTGCTCATAATGATGAAGTGAGCAAACTTTGGCATGAGCGACTTGGTCACTTAAACTATTGCTCTCTTCAGAACCTATGTAAAGAAAATATGGTGACAGGTCTTCCCATGGTATCTTGCAAAGATGGTATTTGTTCCGGATTTGTACTCGGAAAACATCATCGGGATAGTTTTGAAAAAACGTGCCTCTTGACACGCCTCGGCCCCTCTACAGCTTGTGCATAGTGATTTATGTGGCCCACTTCCAGTTGTTTCCTTCTCTGGCTACAAATATTTCTTAACTTTCATTGATGATTTCTTGAGAAGCACTTGGGTATATTTCTTAAAACTCAAGAGTGAAGTATTTAACAAATTCTTGGCCTTTAAGGCCTTTGTTGAAAAACAATCTGGACATCAAATTCTTAAGCTAAGATGAGATAATGGCGGAGAATATGTTAAAAACGACTTCATCAACTTCTTCACTGAGCATGGAATCCAAATGCAACATACTGTTCCATATACTCCACAACAAAATGGTGTAGCTGAAAGGAAGAATGGCACCTTAAAGGAAATGGCTAATTGTATGCTTCAATCTAAAGGACTTGGTCTTAATTTTTGGGCAGAAGCAATTAACTGTGCAAATTACATAATAAATCACACTCCTACTAAGGTTTTAAAGAATATCACTCCAAAAGAAGAATGGAGCTCAATTAAACCAAATGTAAGTCACTTTCGTGTTTTTGGAAGTGAAGCATGGGCCCATATTCCAGATGAGAAACATAAAGCTTTATAACCTAAGAGTGGAAAATGTATTTTTGTTGGATATTCTGAAGATGTCAAAGGATATAGACTTATTCCACTTAAGTCCAAAAATGTTATCATTAGAAGAGATGTAAAGTTTGCTGAAAATATATGAGCCTATGAGCCTAGTTCGGCGGATGTGCCACCTCTCTCTATCTCTTCTAATTTTGAAAATATTTCTTTTTCAGATGGTGAAAGTGAGGATGAAAATCCTCCCCCACCTTCTCAGGATCCTCCTTCAGCTCCTCAGCTTCCAAAATGGGTCCATGCTACTCGATATGAAGCAGGTGATCTTGTCGATGATCCTATGGATCAACGATGTACACGTTCTCAATTCGATAGAGCCTCTTCTTTACTGGCTCAAGCTTCAACGAATTATGATCCTGACACCTTTACAGAAGCTTTAGGCCATCCAGATTAGGAAGCATCTATGAATGAAGAATATCGTTCATTATTGGCAAATGATACATGTGATCTTGTTCCTCTACCAAAGGGACGAAAACTTGTTAGATGCAAATGCGTTTACAGAACCAAGTATGGACTAGATGGGAAAGTTTATAAACATAAAGCTCGTCTTGTTGCTAAGGGTTTTTCACAAGCTGAAGGCATTGACTATACTGAAACCTTCTCCCCTATTGCCAAAATGAACTCTATCCACCTTGTTCTTTCCCTTGCTACATATTTCAAATGGGAAGTCCATCAGATGGTTGTTAAATCCACCTTCTTGCATGGGGACTTGCATGAAGAAATCTATATGGAACAACATATTGGCTTTATACAAATAGACTCCAGCCTTGTATATCGGCTTAAGAAATGCCTTTATGGTCTCAAGCAAGATCCTTGGGCTTGGTATGCCAAAATAGATATCTTTCTTTTAGAATCTGGCTTTTCTAGGTGTCATTCTGACAATACTGTCTACACCAAGAAAGTGGGAAAGTCTCTTATCATTGTTGTTCTTTATGTTGATGATCTTATCCTCACTGGTAGTGATCCCAACCTTATCAACCATGTG
>APFE030872618.1:45254-72320 GCA_000404065.3 Pinus taeda
TGTTCAATTCATTGCATTATAGGACTTTTTAACATGATTTTCTAATTGTGCTAATGGTTGACTGTTGGTTTAGATTTTTGGTTCAAGTGCTGCAATTCCACAGCTATTACAGGTTTCCGCAGCCGATCTTTGATTCCGCAGCCGATCTTTGATTCCGCAGCTATTTTCTTATATGATATGATTCAGGTGTCTTCCGGAGAAAAGAGCCACATGGGCAAGTTTGTATGACTGTGTACATGGTACGTGTGCTATCAGCTCAGCCAAACTGGCCGACGACACCCCTGGTCAACGCGGAGGAAGCTCTGGTCAAACGACAAGGTTACAAACGGTGGCACGGCTCTGCGTGTTCGGTTGGAGCACGTAAGTCACAACTGGCTTCTCCTTCAGCCACGAAGATTGCAGGGGACGAGAATCCAACACCAGATTTATTAAACCACGATGACCGTTCCCTAGATCCGTGTTCGGTGCTGCTGGACGTGTCCTTTTCCTAGCTGTTAGTTAGCCTAGTTTACGCAGAGGACAGTTGATGTTCTTGCTATAAATAAAGTGTTTCCACATGCTGAATAGTTAGTCTGATTTAGTTAATATCTTGCTGCTGTAAACTCTGTTTTGAAGACCTTTTTATAAAGTGTTTTACGCTTCCCACTATGTTTATTATGAGTTGATTTAATTTGAAGAAGACAGTTCTGTTTCTATCCATGTAGCTGATCTTTTAATTGGTTGAAGTGGATGGAGGGCCCCTGCATGCTACAACCATTGTACAGTAGCCTTTGAATTTACTTTTCTGCATTTCTTTTTCTTTATTTGATCATGTATATTAATGTACAATTTTTGAATTATGCTGCTTTACATTTTGGTAATCTTCATGACTAATCAGTGTGTTTTTATTGCTTTGATTAGGAGCCCGGGACAGTGTGGTTTTACTTCTTTTCAGTGCTAGTGGCATCTGAAGTTGTCTTATCTCAACTGCTGACTTTTTACTGTGATTTTCATTAGTTACTTACTTAGCTAGTTCCTTGGTTTACTTTATCAAGTTGTGTCAAGTTGCTAATCTCTTAGTGGTTCTGTTTATCATAATTCACTAACTTTTATGGGACCTAAACATTATCTAACTGCAGCTTGATTTGTTAGTTTTTAGACTCATATTGTTAACTCACTCCTAACTTTTCTTTTTCACATGATTAATTCAGCTAAAGGCAGAATGTTAAGGGAGAATAAGTAGTGTGATTTGTCATTTAATTTTTGGATTACTAGAGTAGTGTTTTTGCTTTCAGCAGAGTTCATGTAAATATCATTTTCATTTCTATCAACAGTAAAGGTATTGGACTAGTGCCATTAGTATTTTGTTTAATGCTTTGTTTTCATTTGATGCTTTAATTCCATTTCAAGTCATTTTTCAAGTTCTCTCTTTAGAATTTAAGAAGCATTTAGAAATCAACACATACACACACATTCACTCACTTGTTTATAACTTCATTACATCATATTAGGAAGATAATTTAGACATAAACTAAAAACAACGAAAAGAACTAGGAAAGGCTACTTAAGTATATATTGTACACTTCACTTCATCAGCTTACGAGCCCCGGGTTGACAATTTATGATAGCAATTTAGACAACACTAAATTGACCAAACAGGGATGTTAGGATATTTCGACACGTAGGAATAGTTAAGTATAACTTGGTCTAGTATAGAGTTAGGTAAAGTGTGTTTATTTAACATGTACATTTGTAACTTACAATCCGACGGTCATGATATATAGTGATCCGATGGTTCATTCTCTCCTCGGTATTACCGACACTTGATCTGTGGCTTGACACTTGATTGGTCCATGAATTATATTTAAAGTGCATGGAGGGTCATTTGTAAGTTCACCGTGCATGAGAGAAGCTTATGTAAATTTTCATTCTTTTATTAATAAATTGCCTGTAGTAGCCACGTTGGCACAGGCCGTGGACTGTTTCCCTCTCTGAGGGTTTTAACCACGTCAAAATACTGGTGTATTGATCTGTGATCTGTTTGTGAGCGGTGTCCTTTTGGTGTGTTTTCTGAGGAACTTACCCTGTATATTCCTACAAAGGAAGGTCTGGCATGATAGGAACAAAAAGGAAAATGTTTTTCAAGAAGGAGATTGGGCTTTACTATATAACTCTAGGTTCAAGGATTTCAAAGTAAAATTGATGACAAGATGGTTAGGCCCATACCTAATAAATAAATGCCATAACAATGGAGATCTTCAAATAAGGACCATTTATGAGGAAGGAATTCCCTTGTTTGTCCATGGCTACATATTGAAGGTGTACAAAAGGCCTATGTCTAAGGAAGAATTCATCAGCACCATCAACATAAAATTTAATGTGATTGGAAGTGTCATAGATTCCAAGTCACAACATTCTTAAATAATTTTTTTTGTGAAGAAGAAAGAAGAAAAAAACAGTAAAAGTCCTCAATGAAAACCTTTATGAGGCATCTGAGGACAACTATTGGGTTTAAAACCTCCCTCTGGCAACTCACGAGTAAAGAGAAAGAAAAAAAATATCCCTAGGTGAAAACATCCCTTAAGGTGCTCAGGGCAGGCATCTGAGGCAACTTGTGTGTCTTTATCTTTCAAAAAAAATAAAAAAATAAAGGATCCACAACATGTATGTTAATATTTTTTGTCATTTTGAAGCTTTGAGGACAGTGGAAAATTCCAGAGCTACAAGGCCATCATCCTCAAGATTCCATCCACTTCTCCATCCATCCAAACCCATTTCCTCACTATCCCCTATCACCCCAGTGGCTCAAAAATAAAATGTTAGCCCCTCTCTCTATTGCTACAAGAAGACTGTAATTTCTACAAGAAGATCTCAAAAAACCATAGGTAGGGGATCCGAATGAGAATAACACCTTGATCCACAACCCATCCATCATTCATACATCCTAGTTAACAAGAAAATTCAATATATTTTAAACCAACCCTCCACTTTGTCTCATCCTAAAAAGTTTCTAAAAAAAAAAACACAGAGCACACCCTCTCATTTTTTGCAATCCTTCACTACTCAATCAAAACCCTAGCATCATCCTCCAAGCCCTCTACACCCTTTCTCATCACTCCCACACAGTTAAAATACCTTGGAAGAGAAGAAAATGGTTTCTACAAGACTTTCCTATAGTAGTTGTGCAACCATTATAGAAAAGCCTAATCCTAGTTTTTTTTCTTTCATTAAGGAGAAGGGATGATACCAAGTGATGAGGCATTCTACCACTCAAATCAGGACTCTCCAATAGTAGCATTAGCACTTGGGACATAAATAAAGGACTTGCATACATAGAAACAACAACAATCAAATACCATAAGGAGCTTAGAACAGAAAAACCACAACAAGACAAGTACCTTGGTGAGAATACAAATGTCCAACACTCCTCCATGCACACCCCTACATTAGTCAATCACGAGGTAGGCATAGGTATGGAAACATCTCTTATCCTCCCTATGTGTAAATAATGAAAAATGTATGAATTTCAAGAAGAGGTATTTTTATAGGCTGGAGGTGGACAATTAACTTGGACACCTTTGGTCAATGAAAAAAAAGTGATTTATGAGCCCTCATGCAACTTGGAGGTGTCACATCAGTCAATATTAGATCACAAAGAGTGGGTGGTGATTATGAGGAATGAGGGAATGATTACTCTAGGTGGGACATTGGTCCAAAAGAGGAAATCTCGTGCCTCTACCAAGTCATCACAGTGCTCCAAGCCCTAGGCAAAAGTAGCATATAATGTACTCATGCTCAAATTCTCTCGCATCTGCACTCATTTCCAAAAAATTTAATGTAACGATGAGTCTGGGGAGCCATCAAGGAGAGTCAAACGCTACTCTACATGCTACTACAGGAAGCTATAGGAAGTTTTCAAATATTATAGGAAGTCCAAGAAATTACTACAGGAAGCCTCAAAGGGTGAAATAATGCTACCAAGGGTTGATTTTGTCTCCAGTTATCCTTTTCTCAAGCCATGTGGTAAAATTAAGTGTGCCCTGTCATTCATCTGCCCATAACTTGTATGTTGGTGCATTCTGATTATAAAAAATTGGAATCAACTATGAATTTCAACCCACTACTTCCACTGAATTACACATAAGACCTATTATGGGAAGCATCCTTCCTTCACCTAAATGAAAACAAGGAAAGATATGGGAGGGGGATACAATATCCGGGATCCTACATACACTAAAATAATTCATAGTCACCCTCCTGTATTAGATATTTCCAGAAGACATCAATGGTTAGGATTCTTTGAACTGCTGAAGGGATATGATGACGACGTTACATATAAATTTGAAATGGCCCTAAATTGTCAGATAGGAGTCAGTGCTACCACTGTTGTCAGGGGATTATCTATTTCAATCAGTCCTGAGCTAATTAGCAGGGTGACAACCCTTCCCCTAGTGATCCAATGGAGAAGAGAAGACAAGATTAAAAGTTCCATTTCCAAAAATAACTTCTTCATTACTGATGAAAAAGCTATTTAAGACAAAAATGGAGTTAGGAGGGAAATTTGACCTTATCAATAGGATGAGGTGGTCTACCATATCCTAAAATTAATCACTTATGAATGAAGGCTGAGTGTAGTCTATGGCTACCATTTTAGATTGCTCCATGAACTAAGGTTTCAAGTAGAATTGCCCCTATCCCAAAGACTCAGTTTACCCTATTTTCTCCTATAGTCCATCAGGGACAGGAGACAAAAGGTAAGAGGGGGCAAGCACCAATACCTAGGCCACCATGGCCTCATCAAAATTGTAGTGGTAGATGCTTTGAATAAACTAAATATCCTTGTCTTATGGTCCAAATTCATGCATATGGATAGAGAGAACTTCATTGATGCTCAAACCATCACATGAGATGAGACCTCAGCCTCTAGTGCTAGAGGAAGAGAGGGGAAAGAATAAGAAGAAGAGGGAGAGGTAGAAGATAAAAGAGAGACAAAGGTAGAGAAATTAAGGGAAGACCCAGAGCAAGATGAAGAAGTGGAGAAAGAGAAAGATGAAGAAGAGGAGGAGGAGCAATAGGAAGAACCAAGCCTTGAGAAAACTACTACATCTAGAGAATAAGTGATATCCCCAAGACAAACAAGTTCATTTCCAGGACCCACTCAAAAGGAGGTAGCTGTCACCTTGGATACCTTGAGAAAACCAGTCAAAGCCAATAAGAAAAGGAAAAACTAGGAAAAGCACCATGATTAAGCAAGGAAGGCCTCAAACTCCCACAAAGGCCCCTATCACAATTGAAGAGTCCCCAAGTAAAAAATAGGAGGCAGGGCCCACTGAGTTGAAAGTTGAGGAGGTCACTTCTATACAAACCATATCAGATACTCCCATAGCATATGTAAGGAGGATCACCACTAGATTAACCTCCTCTAAACAACCTAATACACCTACCACACTCCAACAAAAAGGAAAAGTGAAGCTACAGGAAAAACATAGCATGCTACCAGAAAAATAAAGTGTGCACAGGAAGAACAAAAGGTGCTACAGGAAGAGAAGAAGGAGAAATAGGAAGGGAAAAAGGAAACACAATAATTTCCAGAGGGGACAACTTCCCCAAGAACATTTGAGAAGGACTTCCCAGAGCTACAGGAGCCCAGGTCACAGCCTAGTTTGAGCTACTATTATAAATTCATTTAAGGAGGGAGAGTTATTCCACACAAAATTGCAATCCCACTTTTCTTTGAACTTGAAGGAGAAAGAGGAAAGACCCACAGATGGATGTATATTGCTAAATCCGAAAATGTGGAATATACAGGCCTCATGAAGATAATTTCCTTGGGAAGGATTTAAGCGAGGTAAGGGAGAAAGAGTCCACAACGAGAGAACAAATGCAGGAATAAAATAGATGGTTGAGGAAGAAATTGCAAGAGAACGAAACTCAACTGGGCACAATGGCAAGCCTCTCCATGTAGGCACTATAGGGAAGACAACCATCCAATTATTATGCACTCTTTCTCAAAGTGCAGTGGATGTAGTTCCAAATTAATACCTTAGCACAATGGGTATCCATGCCATTTCAGGATTACAAACAATTCATTAAATTGTGTGACAAAAGTAGCATAGAAGACAAAGCCAAATTGGTTGAATTATACATGCATAACCTCACCTTAACTAATGTGAATATTAGGGATCCCAATGCAAAGTTGGGTGACCTACAATAGATGGGTCTTGCATCTTAGATGAATCATGAGGAGGCCAGAGCTAAGGAGGTTTAGAAATTAATGGAAAAGGAAGAAAAATAACTACTCTATATCAAAGCAGAGCAGATAAACCAAATGGCTATAATTAGTACTCACAACACCATCTCCAATGATTCTGATCTAGCATCTAGATACCTTGCCACCCAAGAGTAGGCCTGTTACAGATCCATTTGGGCAAATCAATCCCATCATCTAGATCAGTGTTTTAGGGCTCATCAAACCCTAATTTCAGTTGCTACATTCCCTAACAAGTCACCCCTTTGAATGCCTCCTTTCCAGGAAGTTTCATGACTTGAAGACATCCAGAAATAGCCTCTAGAGGGACCATCATCAGTAAAACCTTGTAATGGTCCACTGCAGAGTATTTGAGTCCACTTCCAAGGTGATCTATAGAGCACTTAAGCTTCCTTTCACCTGCGTTGGGCGAGAATGAGAAAAATTCACATAGGTTTTGGGGAATATTATTATCTTTTGGAGTCATCTAGAAGGTTCCCTTACTTATCAACTCTTATGAGCTCGAAAATGGATAAGGTGCATCCTATCCTCTCATCCATGCCTTCATGGAACTAATTATAAGTATGGAAGGCCATTCAATGCCACCATTCATGAAAAAACCTCCTCCATCTTCCTATAAATTGACCACTCATCAAAGTGATCAGGGGCTGGATTATGTTGAATTGTAAGGAGACAATGTTGCTATGAGATTTCGCTTTGAAGCAAGTCTTGTAATGATACAAGTTTGTCAAGCTTTTGATGTGATGTTAATGGGGTCCAAGCTAGAGGAATGGCTTTGAATCAAACACCAATGGTTGTAATCCCTTCTTATATTTAATAAAGTGTTTAAACCTTTCTACCATATGTTTGTATTGTTTCATAATCCTTATATGTGTGAATTATATATGATTCCTTTCACTTATATTCAATAAATCATGTGCTTTGAATGATTCTTTGTTTTACGTTGTTTTTACAGGTACTTCTCAAGCATATTAAGTATGGGAAGGAGTGACAAGATTGATACAAGGGAGACGAGAGGAAAGCTGAACTACAAGTAGGTCTTCTCATCTTATCTATTGTTTATAGCAAAGGTCTAAAACACTTTAAACTGTTATTCTAGATATAGCTACTTATCTAAGGAATTAGTATTTATCTATAGATACCAAATTATCCAAAACAAGGCCATCTCACATTTTGAAGACAAACTAAGGATGTTAGGAAAAAAAAGCTAGCAAGCATGCCAGAGAAGATGGAATTCAATATCCCATAGTGTCTAGATCAGGGAGTATCAATATCCTGAAAGGTTGAGGAATGAATTGGAAAGGACACCCCTGTACAAAAGGCTCATGTAAAGATTAAAAATCAACTAGATTGGTCTCAAGCTCAGTCCACTTTTACTGCTGGGTCTATAGGAAGGAAGGAATGAAGAAGAGGAAAGGAAGTAGCGGGCAGACATAGAGAAGGGTGCAAGCTTCTATCCTTAAGAGGGCACACCATTTACAAAACCTTGATATGTTAGAGAGGCCACTAGGGTTATGAAAGACATGGACATAGAAGAATGAGTTTCTTAGAGGATGAGAAACAGTTTTAGTAGTCGGATGATGATGAGGCTCATCAATAGGTATATCATAAGGGTCACAATGCCATCCTAAAACTTTAAAATCATATATTTCTCACATTTATTTACAAATTCTTTTATATTATTCTTAGTGTGAGGAGTAAAAGTTGTGTTGCTATGACATGTGGCCTAATATGTCTTAAGTGTAGGAATTGGAGCAAATTTGATATAATTTGAGTGTAGGAGCTTAGAGTAGACAATAAGGAGAAATTATAGGAGGTTTTCCACCTCCTTAAATCCTCTAATCAGTCAAATATCATCAGTCTATCTCTCATCAACTCGAGGTCATTGGCAGCCAAGCAGGCCAAGGTCATGGGTAGCTAAGCCAGTGTAGTTTAAGGAAGATCTAGATCCACCTTTCTTGACTTTGGGAGACAACCATATTTATTTTCTAGGTATTTGTTGGTAGCTACCTTTTTGTATAAATAAACACACTAAGGAACTCATTAGGATTCAAATTTTTGTTGTACCTAAGAGGTTATTGAGCTCAAGCACTTGTGGCTACTAGTTTTGTGATGTATTTGACATTTCTGCAATGATAATGAAAAGTTTCGTTTTGATCCATCACTGAGTTAGTCAAGAGGGTTGAAGCTCTTGGTTTTGGGCCCAACCCGAATAGCCTAGAACATTTGATTAGTTGTTGCATTTAAATAGAGTATAGTTCCTCAAAAAGTTTGTGAGTGTGGCCTCTATGTCATCTCTCTCATGGGAGCATGATTAGAGGACTCCACCATCACAACCCAAAAACATTGTGTGATTTATTATTCATTATTTCTTGGAAAAGTATACATTTTCTATATTTCTTTACATATGATTGTTGTAGCTTAGAACTTAATTCATTGCATGGATACATTTCTTAGCATCAATTAGATAGTTTCCAATTTCAACTCATAGTTTCCACCATTGATTGTAATATTTTGCAAATGAATAGAAGGATAGGTGAATGTGATCTTGTAGGAATGTTGGATCTACAGGCAAGGGATATTTTCACCACCTCCATCCAGAACTTCTCCACTCTATTTTGATGAATGCTAACCAATGTTCTTGATCTCTGATTTTAGGTCACCATGAGCAGTCCTCTTACCCCAAATCTGGCCTTCCTGAAGTGTTGGGATTAGCTAGAGGTGTTGGTCACCTTCCATACATTTCCCACAACCTTCATCCATATTTCCATCACTTTATCCCATCATCCTTACCTTCCAAACCCTTTCAAAAAAATTCTTGTAGCATTTGAGGACTTCTTGTAGAAGTACAAGAATCCTTTAGTGACTTTCTGTAGCAGTCTATTTTGCCCCTATTTTGACTTGCAATTCCAGTGTATCTTAGTATAGGAGTAAGCTAAACCCCCAGCTTGGAATCCATGATCAGGGGTACCACCTAGGCCATTCCATCCATTCATTTTCCTTTATTTCAAGAGAAAATAGCATTGGTTTCTTCATTACATATTTGGCAATTAGGATATTACTTAATATACAATTGTGAAATAGATAAATGATGCATGAATTTTTGATTTGTTACTTGGTAGAATAGTCTTATATTTTCAAGTGAATTTGATAGCTATATTATTGATTGCAATTAGTGTGGATTTCATTTATACAATTAGCATAATTATTTTGTTGTCTCATCAATTGATTCAATAGAGTTTACAAGTTGACAACATTTACCAGTTAGATTTGAACAACATTCATTTTTTCTGCACTAGGACTAGATTTTGAATCATGCTTTCAGTAGTTAGTCTTCCCTAGTTCAGTAGTAGAATGGTCTTGGAGCCCTAATGGTCAATTGACCTAGTTGAGGGTGGCATGAGTATAATTAAATATACTGTGTATAGAGCACTGTCACCTCAAAGTTTGTACAAACCCTAGGTTGATAAATTGAGTGGAGGAGCCTCTGGGAGTTGAAACACTCTGAGTGCAATACCAAGGCTCACCAACCCCCATACACCTTAGTCAATAATTTGTGGATAAAGAGGGATGTAAACCCAAAGAAGAGGATTTTGGAAACTCATAGGTGAGGTGTGCTGGAAAGGTATGATGGTAAGATTTGGTAATGTAATTCTCTAGTTAGATTTTTTTGAATTTAATCATGCTTGTACTACTCCAGGTTATGCCCTTGAATTGTCATAGTGGTTTAATTTAATATTCCTTTTAGCTTTTAGCATCAATGGCCTACTAGGGAAAGATCAAAAGGAAAATAATAAAATAAAGCAAACCAATTGAATTATAAAACCTTTATCAAGACTTTTGCATGAAACAACTAGTGGATAATTAAGATGGACATGATTGGGTCCACTTGAACAAAGGAAAAATATAACATATGTCAAGAAAGTAGTAGTTCAAAGTAATTGTCCTATAAATTTGGTAATGTTTTCTTGTGACATATATGCTATCATGAAATTATGATGGTGCTTAAATTATAGATCATTGGTTGTGAGCCATCGTCAGGACAAGGTAAGGAAATCCTTGAACTTAAAAAGAATATTAAGAAGAAGAAGAAGAAGAAGAAAAAGAAGAGAGATGATGATTTTTAGCACCTTAATCCACCTTAGGCTGAAGGAAGGCAAAATTCAGGGTAACCACAAACCACGCGCAGCCTGGTAGCTAGCCCTACCAGAATAGGAGAGGGCTCTCTCTGAGTCACGCTCAGTGAATAAATAAATGAAATGGTCTAAGATGACTTATAGTGAAATATTGATTTTAGGCTAGTAAACAAATATGGATACGAGAAGCAATTTTTTTATGAATGACTGAGTTTCTGGGATGGTATGGGACCAATAGACAGCAATGAGCAGAGAATTTAATATAAAGGCACAGATTACTTCGTGAGGCAAGACAAGCAGAAAGTCTAGCAACTTAGTTTGAAATAACGCGGAATGGAGAGATTGCTGAGGAGGGTGAAAAGCGCATAAGTACATGAATACTTTTCAACAGAAGAAAAACACACAGTGTGAAACTTTCCCATAGGCAGAGTAATAAAAATGAATTCTACCTTATCTTACTCAGAAAATTTCACTGGAAATGAATATGAATGAAACTATGAAACATAAGGAGATACATATGAAACATAAGGAAAAATACATTTGCTACACTCACAACCACATGAATCTCATGAAACAGAGCCACTGCCTTTTATTAATTCTCTGTCAAAATATACAATGAAGAAACAGAGTTTCTTTCCCACAGTCTCCCAGAAATTACAAGCCAACCAACCATTTGCAAATGGTTTGCATACAGTAAATAGACCATGCTATGAGGAAATAGAACGACCAAGAGTTGGGGAGTTTTTCGAATCATTACAAAGTGGAAGTGGAAAGCCAAGCATTAGTTACAGGTGCAGCGTTAAAAAAATGACAAATGGCTTGGGTGATTGCTCGTCTTCCTTTGCCACTTGGATAGAAGCCATCCTCTAGTGAAAATACTCTTTAAATTTTTCCTTAGGTGCCAAAAAAAGTGAAGTCTAGATGAGCGGGCCCACTTGGAGAAAGCCGCAAATTGAAATTTCGTGAAACGGAGGTGAAATTGGCATTTTTCTCTATATGCGTCGCGCCCAATTCTATATGCACCATGCCACTTTGGAGGTTGTTTTGAGGTACCTACAGGAGTCCAAATTGTGCCCAAGTGTACTTGTTGGAAAGCTTGGCCCATCTATTTTCCAAACCAGGTACAATTTCTGAATTGGGTGCTCATTTGCCCCTCCAAAACTTCATTCTCCAAAAACTGCTTCCTGTGTGTCAAAATAGGGGCAGAGAGGTCATTTTTTGAGTGTTTTTCAACTCCTGGAGACTCAAATCATGCCCAACTTTCTTGTCCATGCACCAATAGTCGTGATTTTGCATTATGAATCTAAAAATGTAAACCATTTGTAATTTGGAGCTCCCAATCCTAAGCGCCGCACCATTGGGAGAAAAAGCCTATGTTGTGACCAAAAATTTGCCATGTGACCAAAATTGTCCCAAATTTCTTGAAATTTGGGTTGGAGATCCTCTATGAGGTGCTATGCTGGGCCATAGAGGCTTTAGCCAAGATTCAAAGCCGATATTTCTTCTTTTGCCTCTTTTGTCTCTTTGTCACTCTGCTCAATTTTGCCTTCAAGCTCCTTATCCGAGCCTTTGAACTCATGTTCGGTGCCCTATAATGATAAACCATCTACCTCAGTATGCTTTTCTCCCTGTCAGCCTTCTCCACTAGTCTCTCAAGGTGGATGTGTATCCGCTCGAGCCAAGAATTAGGTCATTGTTAATCTCTTGCTCCAATGGAGTGAACTCAATCCTCCTATGCTGGGAAGCTTGACAATTCTCATGCATGCTTTGCAGCTCCATGATCTCATGCTGGTCCTCAAGCTGTTTGTTCCTCTACTCCAAGTACCTGATAATCCATTTGGCCCTGTCCAAATGGAGTGATAAGTCTTGGATCTCCGGTTTCTACTCCTGGATGGTCCTCCTAAGTTTGGAACTCTCCTCATCTGCATCATCATCATGAATGAGGATGAAATTAGCCTCCTATTCACCTGATGGCCCCTCGTCATGCATGGACCTCTTGCCCTTGTCTTGTACCTTTGTTGTTGATGTCGACAGCGAGGCCCCTTCCACCCCAGGTGGAGATAGCACTCGCTTTGTTGCTATAAACAAATGTCTATTGCTTCTCTGATAGGTGATGAATACTAGCATAGTAGTGGTCTCATGGCGCTCATACTGATGAGAAGGACCACCTATCTCATGCTCAACCTCCGATAATACCTGTGAAGTGCTGAAGAGGTCACAGGAGATGAAGTCATCCCAAGTAATGCCTTACAATCCCAACTGATGATCCACCAAAATCCGGATAAGAGAAAAGTGATAAACACTGTTAAGTTGCTACTGAGGGGTCTTATGCTACATGAAGGTGTTCATCTTCTCTATGTTCCTACAAATGAAAAATGGGAGGTTCATCATCCGTACCCTGGTAAAGTACATGAGTAACCTGATTTGATAGGCATATAGACGAGAGAATATCCCCTCACAACTAAAGTATTTCATGATCAATTTCATAATTGGAGCATATTCATCTTTCAAATATCTGAATGGAAAGAATCTTGTGAGCTACCTCAAGAAACTGGCCTTAATGTAAGCTCATAATGTTTCCTATCCACCTTCTTTTTCTTGTGCCACTGTTCTCCAACATTCGATATGCCAGTTGCTAATGCGATAGTTTCGGGTGTCAATGTGAAGGTGACCCCGACCAAGATAGAGTGACCTCCATGTAGGTGAAGCACAAAAAGATGGGCCAACTCATGATAAAATCCAACATTAGCCACCCTTTGACAAAATTCAAAACATGATAGATGCTGGAAGCATGACATAGCAAGAGGGCAGGCCTGCAATTCAGTGAGGGTGGTTGGATCATCCCTAAAATGTTTTCCACTCTTGTGATGTCTCCTAGGAGCCTGTTCTTCTGAGGATGAACCACTTTGTGTCTCCATCTCATACTCTGATGAATGCTCAGATGCCATGACTACTGTGTGTACTATACTTGGGCTGCCCTTTGATGATGGTATGAAACTAGGTGTTGTTGTGATATCTGCCACCAGGGGAACAATGCAAAAAGGTTGTGTTAGGAGGGGAAAAATATGATGGGAATAGGGGTTATGGGTAGAAGTTTTGTTTAGGGATATGTAGGAGGGTTTGGGGATTTGATAAAGTAGGGTTTTGGGGTTTTGATAAGGTAGGGTTTTGGGGTTTTATAGTTGACAAATGAGTGGAGGGGATAGGGAATAGGGTAGGAATGTTTTAGGGTAGGGAGAATAGGGAAAAATGGGATAGGGGAAATAGGAAAAAATGGGATAGGGGGGAAGGGAAAAATGGAGAAAAGGGGAAAAATGAGAGGGAGGAAGAACCTTGGCATCCACACACAAGTTTGGCAATCCTAGCAAAAATGGCTTTGATGTTTTTCAGTGGTAGGTTTTATGAGTTTTTGTTGCAACTATAAATAGCCATGAACCACCATAACCTTCACAAAAATTTGATGAAAAAGTACGATGTAGACCCTACCTGTCAATTAGAAAGGTTTCAAGGTGATTGATTGCAAGTTTGGCACGATTTCCAACCTTCACGGGTGTGCGCCGCACAACCCAGTGCACCATGCTCTGTGTGCACCATGCCTGTATAAACTTTGCATTGTGTGGTGACGTTGTGTGCGCCGTGCTCTTTATATGTGTCGTGGCCCTCTGTGTGTGCACCGTGCTCTGGAAAATGCCTCCAATTTCACTCCAAACATGCACTTTGCTCTCCCAATGACTTTGTAATATTTCTCTATGACCTCGATTTGCACAATGACCTTGTTTTCTTGTGGAAACCTCTATTTAAAGACTTTGAAGTCATGGGTTTAATTTTTTCTTCTTCAAAAACCCATTTTGCTAATGTTTTGTTTTGACACTTTTCACCGACTTAAAGCAACACTGAATTTCTTTCTTCCCTTTGAATTTTTAGCTAGAATGATGAAATTTTTGGCACTCTTTGCAGGGGTTGTATGACAGAGCATTTGGCCACAGAAACCATTACTGCACCTGAAGAAATCAACTGGCGATTTTTTTTGAAAATTATCACAAATGTCACACTGTTTGACTTTTCCAAAGTTTTGAAGAACAGTCGAAGTTTATCCACATGATGATGAAACTCTTTGAATCATAACTTTGTAAGGGCCTCCATCTGGCCTCCATGCCTTTATTGGACATGTTTGAAGACCAAATTGACTAATCCCTAGACCTAATGACCGAAAATGACTTTCGTCTATTAAAAGATCGAACATTGACTGTCATAGACTTTAGTGAACTTTGACAAAATACCTAAGCCAGTAGGTGCCAGACATGATGGGGACTGACTAACAAGACCCTTTCTATTAGATTATGGCATGCCCCTAGCAGAATGCAGCTAAGTGAATGGAGCGGGACTCCTAAAATGAAATGTAGAAAGAGTTTTGATCTCTGACGAAGGACTAACAAGGCCGAATCTAACATTGGATCCAATGGGGGATGGTAGCTCCTTGGAGGTGCCAATAACAACGGATCTCTGGAAGAGCTAGACAGTGCCTTCATCCATTGGGCTATGGAGTCATTATTTCGACAAACAACACAAGACTCTAACTCATTTATGAAACTAAAATGACCAAAAAACTGACTCAAATTTGACATTGAAATGACTTGAAGACTAACTTGACAAACTCAAACCAAAGTAAAATAAAAATGGTATTTACAGTGACAGTGTAAGAAGTGTTTAATAACTCAGAAATGGTACCGCTTGAGCAGCTGACCATTGATCGGCCCTCCTGGACAATCTTCCCCATTCATTTCCTTCAGAAGAAAAGCATTCTGACCTTGATATGATGCAATCTTGAAGGGAACTTTCCATAGGTTCTCGAACTTACCGTGCTTACCTTTTCCCTCATTCCTTGCATCCCACTTCAACACCACATCATCCAACTAAAATTTTTCCGCCTTTTCTTTTATGTCATAATTTTTCTTGATCTTCTCCTGCAACTTGGATGTGTTATGAAAGACTTCTTCTCTGGTCTGCTACAAGTGGATCATTTGATTCAACCTTCTTTGCATGGGATCTTCTTCACTGCTGGACTCCTGAAGAAGTTTGACTACCAGGGTAGCGAGAGAGGTAAGAAATACTATACCAAATCCATTAAAAAACTCAAAAGGTAATGTACCTATGGATTTATTTTGACTGACTCGATCTGCCCAAAGTGCATTGACCAACCTCTTATGCCAGCTCTTCTTGTTTATTTCAAGCATCTTCATGATGATGTTGACCAATGATTTATTCGAAGACTCTGCCAATCCATTGCCTTGCGGATGATAGGTAGTTGAGTGACCCAAAATGATGTGATATTTATGACAAAACTCTACCTTCCCTTTTGATTTGAGAGTTGTTGCGTTATTAGTGATTAACTTATTCGGGCAACCAAAGCGAGACAAGATATTATTTTCAAGGAATGAAATGATTACCACATCTGTAGCTTGTCTGGTGGGAATTGCCTTGATCCATTTTGTGAAATAATCTGTCGCCGTGAGGATCCATCTATGCTGATTGGAAGAAGCGGGATGAATTTCACCAATGAAATCCAACCCCCCATTGCTGAAAAGGGGCACTCACTTCAATGGGCTTGAGTGGTAGAGGTTGTAACTCCTATCTTCCTTCAAAAATCTGACACTTATGACAGCTCTTGACCATCTTATATACATCAGCAAACAACGTCGACCAATAGTACCCCGCTCTCAGAGTTTTATTTGTTGTTGATATCAAAAAAAGGTGACCACCACAGTTTGCTTGGTGGCAGTCTTCCATGACCTTCTTTACTTCCTTTTACACTAAGAAATTTAACAGAATGCCACCGAGATCTTTCCATTAAAATGCAGAATTTATAATGCAAAACTTGGCAGCCTTCAATTTAAGTGTTCTCGCTTTGTTTCTAGTCATGCCAGGCAGTGGTGACAAATTTTTAAGCACACATATGATATCTGAATACCATGGAGAAAGAACAAACATTTCATATACCTGAATTGATGATCCTTCCTCATTCTCATCAGACATAGCAGCGATTAGATTTATGTCCAAGACCTGCAAGTTTGATTCGGCCATTAACTTTGCCAACCCCTGTCCTTTAACAAGCTTTGTGGGCTTTATTTCCACATCATATTCCAAAAACGCTGCAATCCACTTGCCTCGTCTTCCTTCGGATCGGTTTGCACTAAAAATCTTTGACAGCAGCGTTAAGAACATAGGCCAAGATATGAGAATGTAGAATATATACCCGGAAATCTTTCAACATCTTCACAAGTGCAAGGGCTTGCTTCTCAATGATGTTGTATTTTAAGGCTACATCTCTTATAGCTCTGCTGAAGAATGCAATGGCTCTTTCGTGATCATCTCTTTTCTGCAATAACACCGCTGCCATAATATGCTCTAAAGAAAATGAAAACAATATGAAATCCTGAGTGTAGTCCAGGCTGACTAGAACTGGAGCTGAAGAAAGAGCCAATTTGACCAAATTGAAAGATTTTACAGCCTCCTCTGCCCATCTCACTTGGCTATCCTTCTTAAACATGTTTGTAATCTCTCTTAGGTGCTCAGCAAGATTAGCTACAAAGTGGCGTAGAAAATTCATTTTACCATTGAATGATTGAATCTCTTTCTTATTCCGAGGCAGATCAATTAGCTGAATTACTTGCACACATGCTGGGTCAATACAAATGCCATCTTTTGAGATAATGTGCCCGAGTTGTTTTCCTTCCTCCATGGCGAACAAACTCTTTTTCAGATTCAGTGACAAGCCATATTTTCTGTACTTTTGGAAGACAATTTTTAGATGGTACATGTGTTCTTCATCAGATTCGGAAAACACCGTCAAATCATCCAGGTACACCACCAGAAAGACATCCTTCTCATTTGCAAAAGCCAAGTCCATTGCATCCTGAAATGTGGCACCCGCATTTTTCAAACCGAAAGGCATTTTAGCATAATGAAAAGTTTCCCATGGAGTGGTGAACGCTGTCTTGTCTTGGACATCTTCATGGATAAAAACTTGGTTATATCCAGAATAACCATTAAGTAGTGACATACAAGATGCTCCCCCTATTCGCTGAAGTATGTGGTCCATTTTGGGCAGCGGATAATTTTCTTTCAATGAAATTTTATTGAGATTTCTAAAATCAATGCATAAGCGGATCTCACCTGTCTTCTTTCGTACGGGAACCAAATTAGAGATCCAATCCAAAAATCTGTTGGGAACAATGATTCCTGATTTGTACAACCTATCTATCTCCTTTTCAATTGATGGCAACAACTTTGGATTTAGCCTCCTCAACTTTTGTCTGAAAGGTTTATGATTGGGCTTGATGGGTATAGTGTGTTGAATTATATTGGTATCATATGTCTTTAAGTCAGAATAGTCCCAAGCAAACACATTTGCAAATGAAGACAACAAAATGATATATTTGTCCTTGATCTTTTGTGGCAGTGCTTTAGATAGTTTTACCAATTTAGGATTAGCAGTTGTTCGGATATTGACTTCTTCCACACCCTTCTTTGTTGGCTGCAATGTTGGCTTGCAGGCTACATCATCTTGATCAAAGAGTTCTTCTAAAGGTATCAAGCCTTTAGGAATAATGTTATTCTTGAGCTGCAACACGTCCATTTCATTGATCTACACATCATCTGTACCATTGCCTTTACGATCGTCATTTTCTACATCAATTGAGGTCTCTTTGAACTTGCCTTTGTTTTGCAGAAAATCATCAATCTCCTCATCATCTTGGAAAACTTGCCAATCTCTCTGATTTTCCGGGATAGTCGAACGATGCTTGACATGGATTTTGAATTTATTACTAGAGTTCACTGGGATCTTCAAACTATTTACTGCCTTAGCAAGAGCATTAGCAATACTATTTTGTATACGAGGCACACATGTCAAGGTGTATTCTGAAAATAATTTTAGGATGTCTAGAACCGCATTACGGTAAGCCTGCATCATAGGATGTTTTGCTTGATATTCGCCTCTGACCTGCTTAATCACCAATTCAGAGTTGCCATATACTGAAATCCTCTTAGCATTTATCTTTCTTAGAATCTTTAGGCCAGCAATCAGAGCTTCATACTCAGCTTCATTGTTTGAACATTCAAAAGCCAACTTGTAAGAGCATACCGACATGTTACTAGGCACTTTCTTCAGTGCGGAGAAAGGACTACGTACCCAAATTCCAATTCCAGCACCATTATTTCCCACTGCTCCATCAAAATCCATGGTCCACAAACCTTCTTCCTCCTCTTGAAAGTGTTGAAAATCTGTTTGTTGTGCCTTGCCTACTTGTTGTCCATTACTTTCAACTGATCGCTCAACAATGTTCTGTTGTTCTTGTTCTTCTTTCTTTAAAACTACTCTGAAATTTTCTGTTATCTCTGGAATATTATCTGCTTCTACTAATTGACTATCGATATCATTGAAACTATCATAATACAAAACAAAAGACTCTAAATCTGTATGTACATAATTAATTGGATGATTTATTGGTTTCTCCTTGCTTGTAATCATGTATTTCATTTTTTTGTTCCCGATACAATTTCCTCATTTGGCCAAACACTGGAATCGTTGCATAGGAGAAATCTAGTTGTAGTGTCCCTTTCAATTTTGCTACCCAAGACCTGGAAAGAAGCATGCCAAACCTAGGAGGAATATCTACTACAACAACATCCATCAAGACATTCTTCATTGGGAGCTGATCCAGACTCTCAACCAAGTCTTTGATGAGTCCTATACATCTTACTTTGCTGGAATCAAATGAATAGAGATGGTATTGCGGATGATGTCGAGACCTAGCTTATCCATAATAGCCTTGGGCATGAGATTGTGAGAAGCTCCGAAATCGAACATGGCATTATGTAACACAAAATCATGCAATCTTAAACTGATATAAAAAGGTGGTACATCACTATCAGGAGACTCACCATTCGATGTTGGCCCAAAGATCATTTCATGTTGATCATCTTCGACGTTCACCATGTCGCACATTAGGTTCAAATTCAACATTTTAGATACTTTCCCTCTATAACTACTATTCCTCATTATTTCAGTCAAGGGGATGGATGCCTTTAATTTAGAAATCTTATTCTCTAAATTAAAAGCGGGAATATTTTCTACCTCTTTGACTGGGATTTCTTTCCTTTCCTTTTCTTTTGATGCAATTTGCTGATGTGATTGTTTTGCTGATGGTGATTTGCTGCTATCCAGATCACCCGCCTCCTTTCCTTTCCTTTGTGCAACTGATGAATCATTCTCTGATGCTTCAACATCCTTGCTTTTCTGAATTGGCTTGACCAGCACATCTTTGTTTCTAAGTGAATATCACTGCTGCTAGATGGACATAGCATTCATGTAGCCTCTTTTGTACTCATCTGATTCTTCCTCCAAAACGGTGTCATTTTCTAGAATGAAGTCTACATCTTTGTGTATAGCCGAAATTTCTGCATACTCCTCATCCTCAGTGATATAAATAGGCAAATCATCTAGAGTAAAGAGGTGTTTTTCTTCACCTATTATATTCCCATCCTCATCTGACTCTGGTCCATGCACAAAATTTTGCTGTAAAGGTGGTTGTACTGGCTTCTATGCTGTCTGCTCTTGGGCTCACTAATCTCTCTGTCTTATTCTATATTGTGGCTGTTGCTGACCACGAAAGTTAGGATTTCTAACTTGTGGCTCAGGTTTGTCAAGTTTCACCCTTTCAAGCATCTGCTCTACCTTCCAAAGTAGTTGATATACTGAGGAGGATTCTTATTTTACGGTGACCTTCTTTTCTGCCTTTGCTCTAGCCCTCTTGGTTAGTAGATTTGCTTCAATGTTGACCGCGATCTTCTGCATGTCTTCCATCATGGCCAGTTCTCTCTCTCTTAAATGATAAGCCATATCAGCATCAAAACCATCTGGGAACTTCACCATGGCTAGTCCCATAGGTGACCTTAGATGATGTGGAATTTCATTATAAACTAAATTGAATCTAATGAATAGTCTTGGACCGACTCACCAACGTTTCGTTTGATTTGCTCATATTCAGCCAGAATTTGAAGAGGATTCTTTTTCACTTCCCAGTAATTTAAAAATTGTCTTTGTAGGTTAGCCAAGGTAGCAATACGTGCCACCTGAAAACCTCTGAACCATTTCCTCGCTTCACCTGCAAATGTATGTAAAAAGAGTCTCATTGCCACATTCTCTACATCGATCTCATGAAGTTCATAGAAATCTGCCATTCTATCCACATGTTGGTGAGCAGTAATGTTGTTAGGAGTGCCATCAAAAAACGATTTTACTTTGATAATCTGCGGGCGTATCATCCAAAACTTGAGGCAGAACAAGGGGTGCAAAACAGGCAGCCATCACTCTTGGTGGATTTGGCCTTGGAGGTGTTGGAGGAGTGTGCACAGTTTGTAAGGGGATAGCAATTACAGTTTGAAGTTGTGCTACGATGTAATTATCAATTGACTGGCTAGCCCTTTCCGTCTCCAAGTCTACAAGAAACTGTTGATTGTGGATAGTAGAGTCAACCGCCCTTTCAGATTTGGTCTCAAACAATGATAGTTCAAACTGCTCATCAAAATCTAGCTCTTCAAGATACTCAAAAATGTCAGGGCATGAATGAGATTTGAACACAGGTGTTATAGACAATTTTGGGCACTTCAACCCGAACCAAAAATGTCCATAAGCTGAGGGCTCTTAAGTCCCTAAAAGGGTTACTTCACTGCCTAAAGGAACAAGGTCAATTGATTACATCATCTCCCAGAAGTTCTCCACTGAAAACTGCTCATAAATGGTCAAAACTGGACCATACTGAAAGCTCCATGCTGGGGGTGCGATGCATATCACCTTCCTAATGTACAGGCTATGATGCATACTATTTTTCTTCTCTGTAGGGTGCGATGGTCGGGAATGGACAAATGGCAGGGACCAAAATGCGAGGTGGAAGATCGTGGAATCTTCCAAAAGCTTCCCCTCTGACACTTGCCACTCCATTTTCGACCAGGGATGAGTAAGAGATTTTCATTCTCCAAGTGGAAGCAGGAACTATCAGAGAGAAGACACTAATCAAGATCTGAAAAGATGACTCACCTCTCTGTAATCATCTATATATGGATCCCTCATCATAGAGATCCAGAGGCTGGAATTTTGTAATCTATAGGGAAGTGCTGTCAGCATTCTTGTGTAAATTCACAGTGTTGGGTGATTTTTCTTTGCTTGAGGTGAAAGAAGGGCTTCTTAGCTGGAGGATGATGCTGGGTCAGAGCTACTCATGGTTGTAATCCTCTTGCTACTTTTATCTGAATAAAGCTATTCTTGTTTGCTTCCATATCCTGGTGTATTTGTTTATATGTTCTTGTATATGGTTAATGTACATCTGATCCTACATTATTTGTGAATTTAGATCCTTGTTTCTTGCATAGTAGTATGTTGCTGTGATTCTACAGGTCCCTTTTGAAGCTGAGCAAACAAAGAGTGAGCAGAAAAACTCTATCAAGAAGGAGATGGAATTGAGCGCAAGATTCAGGTTGGCTCTCTTGGTTCTCCTCTCATCTATTTTCATAAAAGGAATCAACAGTAGAATTTCATTATTTGTTTCTAATATAGCCACACATGTTAGTGGGAATAGCAGCATCCATGTGGACACTATTCCCGTATAACAAAATGGCGACTCTGCTAGGGATCGACTAGATTACTTGTTAGCCTATCTATCATTATTTCTTTTATAAACATACAGACAGAGCCTGAAGTCAAGCCAGCTAGCCTTTGAACTGCATTCGTCATACAAATTCAAAGTAGATCAATATTGCTTTAGTCAATCTCTGGGTTTTTGTTTATAAATTAAACAGTAGATCTGCAAGCAATCTAATTGCCCTAAGTAGTTGCTTTAGTAACCTCTAAAATCACCCCTGCGTTTTTACATACATTGATCTGTACTTATTCAGCTTAAACACCTAAACTAAACTGCAAATTGTGAGTGAAGTCTCATTCAGAGTCTCACACAGTAACCATCACACCCTTCCTTCAAGGCATCTTGTATGCATCGCACTTCCCAAATGGAGTAAATGCGCTGCATACTAAGTTCACTGTGTAACAGGTGCCATGGTCAGGGAGGACTGATTTTACCTTCTGACTGTAGATTTTTCTCACTGTTTTCAGTCTTATTCAAGAGTTTTTGCTGTCTGTAATCAGTGTGCTTCTATGAATACTCCCTTCTCTTGCATTATTCCACCTCCTTAGTGCAAAGAACTATAAACATTTTTTATGTATTGTGCGTCGTTTTAGTTCTCTTTTGCAAGAAATAACATAGTCAAACTATCATCTCTAGATCTGAAAGTGTCATAGCTGTCGTTTTCAGTTTTAGAAAGAAATCAAATTATTTTAGATAGTTGATTATATGGTTATCATTGCATAAGACTTGATTTACTAGTTTTAAAGTGTCGAAAAGCAATTTTTGTTTCAAAATCGCAAAGTGTCTCTCTCGTTTTCACTTTGTTTTTGAAAAAGAATTTTGTTGAGTACAATTGCTTTAAAACTATTTCATTTTTGCACATAGTTTTCTTAGTGTCATTTACACATTAAAAACTAAAAACCAATACATGCACGTGCATTTTCATCTTGAATGCTTGGCTTGATTTAGGACTGTGCATATTAGCGTGTGCTCTATGCTCTGTGAAGAAAATATGCTTGACTTTCTTCCCCTTAGTAGCTAGGATTTTCATTGCTGAAAGAAGATAAAACATCTATTTATCATCTTAGACTGCATTTAGGAATTTTACATACATCACATGGTGAACCTAAAAGGAAAACTGCTAAGCAAGATCAACTTAAAATAAATCTGAATGAATCTAACAACGCTTTGGAACTTAACGCAACATCTAGAGGTTTAGGCTAGAGATGTATTCCGACGTCGTAAAACTTGGTAACTGTTGCTTTCAATGCTAGTTGGGTGATTCCTCCACTTTGAGATGATAAGTTCCAGTACGGACTTGTGCTCCCACATACCGTCGCGTATATATTGGGAGACCACTATAGGCTGCATCCTTTATCCTTAGGAAGCCGTGTCTACCACCCTATCGATTGTAATGCAATGGACACAACATTTAGGAAGACTGACTGCCATATCGTAAAAAGTATTCTGCAGTTTTATGATTGGTTTGGTAATCCTCTCTGTCTAGATCTCCAGAGAAGTCCATTTTTCTCCTTTTCAGACTCCTTAAAGGAAAAGGTCCTCTGAGCGCTTGTCACTTCAAGCTCAATAAAAATTGAAGGCGACTAGAGTCATATTTTGTTTTTTATGACTCTTTATTGAAAAAACAAGTTGTGTCAAAGCGTCTAAAAATTTATTTTAAATTGGAATAATGTCACAAATCCCTCGTTGATCTTCAGGTTGAGAAAATGGAGTCTACAACCAAGGATTTCCCCGTGAAGGAAATCCTAGTCCCTTCCTATCTTGGGGAGATGTTGGTCCACCCCATATGGCCACGTTGTCACTCCCAGAATTGACAATTGGTTTGCCAGTCTGGCTCTTCTCTACCTCTGTCGTTCAGAATACCACAATTCCTTAACAGTCTAACCAGCAACTAGATGACACTAGATTTGCTTCCCAACCTTCTACTTCTTCTAATTCTCCTTCTCCTCCTCCCTCTTTGCTTGACAAAGTGGATAAAGCTAAAAGTCAAGTAATTGAGAAGAAGAAGAAGCAGAAAGAGAAAAACGAAAAGAACAAAAAGGAACCAAAATCGAAAGGGAACAACCAAGTATCGTCTAGTGAAAATCAACACTGCATAGTCAAAACCTAATTCTCCTTGCATCATTTGCAAAGGATACCACTATCACCGAGATTGTCCCTGCGTCCCTCGGATCTTAAGGGACTGGTCTCCTTGTTTGCACCACCCGGTAACATCAACCTCTGGCGACCATGTTGAATGCTCACCATCGACCAGTGAAAGTGAAGCACATGGACAAAGAAGGAATCCTAAAATTCCTTGTAAGTTGTGTGAAGGTGATCACGCCGTCCACTGTTGTCCCTTCCTTGAAGAGGCTAAAAGAGTTTTAGATAATCGTCTGATTTCACCGTTACGACTTCCTCCTGGATATCAAAAACTCTTGCCGAATCCTCCATCGGTTGAAAATCCGGCTGACCCATCCTTGTGGTTAGCCGAAGCACCTATTGTTGAAAATGAATCTTCGGAATGCATACCAGATGGAAGTCAAAGGGTTGATATGGCAGTTGACCCGATATTGCCTTCGGAATGTTCATCCTTGAATGATATCGTCACTAAAGAGAAAGAGAACGACACCGTTCAAATTCTTTTCATCAACACTGATTCCGACGAGCTTGGGGGCAATCCTCCCATTCCTTTATCGCAGGAAGGAAGTTCATCAGATTCCTACCCAGCCATCTATTCGGTCCCAGCACCAAGCAACCTAGTGGTTTCCTCTAACCCCTTAAACCCATAAGGCTAGTCGTTTCCTAGCTTGCATAAAGAAAAGATTCGTGGCAAAGCTTTAGAGATGTAAGCCACTTCAAAATAGCATCTTGAAATGAGACATTTTCATCATATGATTGGCGAGCAATGTTGTCGCAGAGTTCAAGCTCGTTAAAAAATAAACTCTCCATGAGCAGTTTTAGCACATAGTTCATGCTCGTTAAAAAATAAACATAAGTCATGAAGTGTTTCTCCCTGCGTTTAAGCTCATTAAAAAATGAACGGGTAAATAACCATCGTGGATGTCTTATCACCAGCTTTTGAGCCTTGGTCATGTTCTTGCCATCACCTCCACTCTATTTTTTAGCCGATCATTCACCCCCACATGATTGTTTACCCCTTCGAGGAACATCTGCGAAGAGTGACTCTGCTAGCCATCCTTGTAACACTGCTGTGATTGGAAAATTCCAAACCTTACCTGGAATCAGCTGCTACCCGAAACCATCACTCGTTCCTCAAAGACAAGTCTTCTTTAAGCTCTTTTCACTTGACTCATAAAATATGAAAAGATTTCCGAGCGATTGGCCTCTTCGGCTCGTTAAAAGGCATTGGAAGTTCTATCCCTCCTCTAGATTTTAATGTTTTTAGACCTAAGGGATTATTACACAAAAAGATCGAGTGCTTGTCTTGTTCGGCTTGTTAAAACTATAAAAATTTCATCCCTTTTGTATTATTTTATGCTTTTTCGGACTTAAGGGATTATACAACGAAAAAGAATCTTTGGAGTCTTCTTTCCATTTCTTTCAGACTCTCTAAAATTGGAAGAGACCGAGTTATATTTTTCATTAAAATCATTAAACTAAATAGCGAAAAACTCATCCAACAGGACGAGAACAAGTTTCATTGTTGCTAGGCTCACTGAAATATAGAGATAAGTTCGCTCAAAGGGAAGATTATAGAACAAGCATATGTTATCCTCCTCAATCTTCACAAAAGTAAAGAGGTACTGGTCAGCAATGAGTAGGGAAAATTGGGAATAAAACAAGAAGAAACTTTATTGGTAGCAAGTCGCTCTTGAACATGACACTTTCCTTCCACATCCATGCTGGGTTGGGTTGTTCCGTCCACTGGTCCTCACCATTGGTTCACACCGTCCATCTCTGGGGCTAACGCTACCAATCCATCGTCAATGTCGCCGATATGTTCAAGACAAGTCATTCAGACAGTTCACCTGAGTCTCACCCACTGCAATTCATTCATGCTTCATTCCTTCATGAACGCCACACTGAACTCTCATATCTCCAGTTAGTTTTCACCTCCAAAATCATTTGCTTCGTTCCGTGTCGTTGATGTGGGATTCATTAAGGCCCTCCTGCGATGGGTTGCTTCTTGTCGACATCAGCTCATTATCCAGGAATTTGACTTAGGAACAACCCTTTCAGTACTTTGAAGCTTGCATGCCTCAATGGCAAGTTTCTCACTTTCGGCGACAGGTTTACATCAACGGCCTTCGACCGAGAGATTTTGCATGGTGTTCGATGCCAAGTCCGTTTTTCACACCACGTAGATTGTATTAAAGTACCTTGAGGGTCATTGTCATTATTGGTGATTCCTCTCATGCCTGTTAACAGCTTACATCATTGGCTTGTAATCAGGCAATGTCTTTCCATGTTCGACTCCAAAAACATTTTTCACATGGATCGACTTGTACTCCGAGTGAAGATTGGCAAAGTTTGAAGACCGCGGATCTAGTTTCATCCATCTGGGCTGCGATATATTCAGGAATATAAAGACATCTAGTGTACATCATTGCCGAACATATGATCATCCAAATCAAAGGATGATGTGTCCATATCATCAGCCTGTCACACAGACGATCGTCTGTCCTATGCACATGAAAATGAGTTTATAAAGCTGAGCATGGGAATGCCCACCTCAGCTAGATCATGAAAAAAATGTTGTCATATAATGTATTGTATTGTATCTTATTATAGCTCACCTCCCAGCTCAGAAAAACTTCAGATCCTCATAGTAAAGCATTTCACTCGACATCAAAAATGATTAACAACCTCATGATTTAGTGGGCAACTGTTATAGACATTTTTGGGCACTTCAACCCGAATCACAAATTTCCATAAACTGAGGGCTCTCAAGTCCCTAAAAGGGTTGCTTCACTGCCTAAAGGAACAAGGTCAACTGATTACATCATCTCCCAGAAGTTCTCCACTGAAAACTGCTCATAAA